>ML677375.1:11857892-11941924 GCA_007922305.1 Dermatemys mawii | reverse complement strand
GTAGGGGCTTTATAGCGCTATAAAGTGCCAGTGTAACCATGGCCTAAGACCCTTTTACTCCTGAATAAAAGCATCCACAGAGAGTTTAATGTGCTCTGACTTTACACCTTTAGTTCACTTGCCTTAAACTCTCCTGAACATAGCCCTGCTGCATAGGTCATATTTCAGCCCCAGCCTCCTCAGATACTGCTAGCAAAAGGGACAGTCAGAATGTAAAAGACACCACTACCAGATTTGGCTCTATTCAGGCATATATACCACACTCATTAACATAGAATCTGAGCACCTACTACAAACCGGAGACTTGTCTGCTGTGAGTTGAACTGCGACCACCAAACTCATTTCACCTTGGCCGCTTAACAACCACCATTAGTAAGTAGTATCTTTCAGTCCCTTCAAATCTGGATTCTTATATACCAAGTCTACCAGCCATTGCCACTCTGACCCAAACCAACCCATCTCTACACTTTCACCCTTCTCTACCCCTAAAAAAGCCCATTTGTAACCAAAGGCCAGATACATGGATATTTGCAATGGAGACTTGTTTATTAACAATGTGAACTGCAGAAGTACTAGGTGCCCCAGTCACTGACCAGGACCCCGTTGTCCTAGGCGCTGTACAAGCATAGATGAAAAAGCTATTTGCTACCACAAAATGTCTACAATATTAAATCTCGAGCTGCCAGCAAGACCTCATGGGGATTCACCCAAAAAGAAGAGAGGGGGTGTTATTCCCACCAAGTGTTATGAGATGGATATTGCTTTAATTTTTAATGTCCACCCCAAACTCCATGAGCAGGAGCTGTAGCTGGGAGATGCTAATATGACCTTCCTAGAGCCAATCTGGCCTGACCCCATCCTAGACAGCACTACTATGTAGGGGGCCAGCATTAACCCCACCCAGATCCAAGGGAACTTCTAGAGCTTTTGTAGTGCCATTTCCTCTCCTGCAGACTTTCCATCTTGAAGGCCTTCACCAGAGTGTCCTTCAGCAGTAGCTGGAACAGACACAGGAGAGTATCTAGCCCCAGATACACAGCAGTGCAATCTAGACACCTTCAAATAGCGGTCAAATAGTGACCCAATGGGTTTATACTAGCAGAGAAACATTTCATGCAAATAGCTCAGAAGGTTTTTAAAATTAGATCCTAAATACACAAAAAGTAAGAATTGTAAAAATATCTAAGGGCCAAATTAAGATCAGTCTCTTAATGGGGCCTTTCAAACCCCTGCTAAAGAGAAGTTCCAAATTTTGAGTGCAGGACAATTAAAAGCACACACCCCAAAATGTTTAACTCTTATTGGGAAAAGCCAATAGATTAGCTTTGCAGAGTTCTAACTCCAGTCTCATGCAGACAGAGCAGGTCAGAGCAAGGCACAGAATCGTGTGCTACCTTTACAAAGCATCTGAACAACGTTAAAAGCAAATCTAATTGTTAGCAGGGATCCAAAGTAGATCCCCCAAGTCTGGAATAGGGTACTGTGGCTGCTTTCTGAGAGCTAAACTTCTACCAGCAGAGAAACTGGTGTCACATGTACATCCCTGAGGTGATTATAAACAAAGCACTGCAATCAATCTAAAGGTTGCAAAAGCCTACAGACTTTTCCCCTCTCGTTTTCACTGTCATGGTGATGAGAGACTTTGTACAACTTAAATATGATAAAAGGGTTAAAAAAAAAAAAATCAAAGCCCTGTACCTATGTCAGAGGTGCAGCTGTCTGTCACCCCAGGAGATATAGACGAACATAGCTACCCCTCTGAAACCCAGGGAAAGGGACATTATGAACTATACAGATGCTGAAAAGCAATTGTTTTGGAAGACTAATTTAAATTCTGCCTGCTTAGGGCAAGTTATTATTTTTTAAAGCAAGCAAATAAAGCATCATTTTTTCATCATTAGGGTAAAACTGGGAGAATGAATTTTTTTGCCTACAGTGGCAAATTTTCATGACAATTTTAGCAAAGGCTTCTTTAAACCAGTTGCACAAAATAACCTAAGGTAACATTATCCGTTTATACCATCCCTTCTGGGACAGTTTTACATGAAACAACATCAGCAATTCAGTCTTCTTTCAAGAAAACTTTCTCCATGGGGTGGGGGGAGGGTTCATTGTATTGTGTCAACTGATAAAACAAGAACAAAAACATTCAAGAGAGCTGCCTGCACAAGTTTAGCAGTCAGATCAGAAAAGTCTGAAATAAAGCACAGTTGCAATTTTTTTAAAAGCAAATACTTTTGTTACAGAGTAATCAACAATAACCCAAAGCACCAGACAGAGTTATCGACAACTGACCATAAAACAGGAGCTAAAGATCAAGAGACACTGGATACACTATTTGCAGTAAAATTACTAGACTGGAAACAAATATTCAAGTGGAATTATACCCCTTTAGACAACAATATTTAGAACATCTAAGGCCTCAAATCCTAAAATGACTTCTGCTCAAGTAGTGCCCCCCCCCCCCCTTCCCAGTCTCTGTAGCAGGCCTGCACAACTCGGAAAGCAGCAAGGGCCATATTACTGCAAAAAAACCAGCTGTGGGCCAAAAAGCCCCGCCCTCACACCTCCCCCATCTGCTTTCCCCACCTCACCACTTGGCTTGCCCCACCCTTACTCACCCCCCGCGGGCGGCACACTGAGCCTGTGCGGGCCGCATGTGGCCCCCGGGCCGCATATTGTGCGGGCCTGCTCTATAGTGTTCTAATGACTTCAATGGAGCACCAAGCACACTTGTTGCAGGATTGGGGACCTACAAATAAAAAGTCCCCACAAAGTGCTAGGTATCCTCAGATTCCCCCAGGAATTGAGGACTTTGAGCACCCCCTCGCAGGAGGGGCCTGGTGTCAAGCAGGACTGGGCTAACGCAGTATTTAGAAATATTGCTCCCAAGAGCAGAGGATAAAAATGTGAATGTTTGCTCGCAAACTGAAATACAATAAAGAGATTAACTAGGTGTATTTGACATGCAATAAAAAAAAAAAAATCAAAGTCATGTGTATATATATGGTTGAAAAAACATATCTACATATGCAGTCACTTCCATGGAACCATTTCCAAGTTTTACACATAGAAGTAAAAACAAGATCACTGAAGTTTAATATATCCACACACATTGCACACCAATATCCACACACTGCTGCTTTATATCTGCAGACAATGCTATATATTGCAGAAGGTGTGTATACAACTAGATCAGCATGTATTCTAATCAACCACACACACCCTGCATGTATTATGGATGTAAACAATAACACCGGCAAACATTGTTTAGAACCATATTTGATACACCTATAAACATTGAAAACCCGGACATTTGCCGCATACTGGACAAAGAGGGCTACTGCCTATGCAAACGTGCATTAGGATGTGCAGTTTTTGCATGTATGGTATGCACGTTACACACTGCAGACGCTGTACATACGAATACATTTGTTTGTAGCAGCGTGTGTTGTTATTTAGCCGAACAGGCACACTGATCTCTTTCAGCGTTGCACGCCAACAGGCCTGTGTGTGAGGGTCACATACGCGACGTTATCAATAGTGCCCCTTGCACGATGCAATGCCAACTTGCCCTTTGTTAGGAGCACCGCGGCAGGCCCCGAATACCATGCCCCGGGGCGGGCGGGCTGGCTCACCTCCCCCGCAGAGCTGTCGGGTTCCCGGTCGGGGCTGGCCCATCAGAACCCCATGCTGGCGGCGCAGGGCGCGGGCGCTGCTCGGGCTGCCTGCGGGACGCGGCTAGTTTCCGGCCCGGGCCATGGTCGAGGCGGCGACTGGCCGCGGGGCTCACGTCTCCATAGCGGGCGGCTCGCTGCGCGGGGGAGCGGGAAGGGAGCCCGGTCCTGCTGCTGCTGCTGCCCCCGGCCTGAGACGCGCTTCGTGCTGGGGAAGGACCGGGGAGGGGGGAGAAAAGAAAGAGGGAAGGGGAAGGGGCGGGAACAAACCCGAGCGCGAGAGGCGGGGAGCCAGTCGCGGCCCGGGCCGCAGGGCGGGGAAAGAAGGGCCGGCAGCTGCCGCCGAGCCGCCTCCCCTCGCTGCTCCGCCCCGTCAGGACGCGCCTCCTTCCCGCCAGCGACTGAGGGCCCGGGCCGGGGGTGTAAATACCCCCCTGCCACCCCACGTCTTCCGTGGAGGCCGGTGTGTAGTGCGGGCCGCGAGTGTCGCCTATAGACACGCGTGTGAGAGCGTATCTGTGCCCCCTGGACACCTATATCATGCATACGCTTTCGTGGGGTAAACTTATGTCCAGATTAACGTGTTAGTGGTGCCACAAGGTATCTTTACTGATACAGACGAACACGGCTACCCCTCAGAAACCTGTGTAACGGATCAAGGAGTCCAGTGGCACCTTAAAGACTAACAGATTTATTTGGGCATAAGCTTTCGTGGGTAAAAAAAAAAACCCATGACTAACACTGGCTACTCCTCTGATATATAATGCGTGTGTCCCTTATGCTGAGTCCTGTGTATACATGTATATAGTTATGCCCAGTGAACATCTATAGAGTGCATGCATCTTTCCCTAAAACCATGTGTCCCACAGATTGCTGGTTCTTACCTATTTACTGTTGTGGGCCGCATAGTGTGACCAGATGTCCCGATTTTATAGGGACAGTCCCGATTTTGGGGTCTTTTTCTTATATAGGCTCCTATTACCCCTCACGCCCTGTCCAAATTTTTCACATTTGCTGTCTGGTCACCCTAGGGCCGCATGTGCAGCTCTCTAATGTTATGTGGGTCACAGCCACACAATATATATTAGAGTGACCAGATAGCAAGTGTGAAAAATTGTGATGGGATGAGAGGTAATAGAAGCCTATATCAGACAAAGCACTACCATCACTGTCCCTATATAACTGGAAGAGCTGGTCACCCTAGTATATATACTACCTGTATGACCCAGAGGATCTCACACGGGCTGTAGGTGAGTGCTGATTGGGCCGCAGGTTGAGAACCATTGCCATAGATATACACACATTATATATATGTGCCCACAAGTCATCTGCATAATGCATACGTATGTTCCTTACACCGTGTAGCCCATATACACTATATAGACTCATAGACTTTAAGGTCAGAAGGGACCATTATGATCATCTAGTCTGACCTCCTGCACAATGCAGGCCACAGAATTTTACCCACCCATTCCTGCAATATACCTCTCACCTATATCTGAGCTACTGAAGTCCTCAAATCTTGGTTTAAGGACTTTAAAGCACAGAGAATCCTCCAGCAAGTGACCCATGCCCTCTGCTGCAGAGGAAGGCGAAAAACCTCCAGGGCCTCTGCCAATTTGCCCTGGAGGAAAATTCCTTCCCGACCCCAAATATGGCGATCAGCTGAACCCTGAGCATGTGGGCAAGACTCACCAGCCAGACACCCAGGAAAGAATTTTCTGTAGTATCTTAGATCCCATCCCCTCCAATTTTCCACCATATACCACCAGGCCCCTCTGTTACCATAGTCAAAGATCAGTTGCCAAAATTATGTTTTCCCATCACACCATCTCCTCCATAAACTTACTGAGCTTCATCTTGAAGGCAGACAGGTCTTTTGCCCCCACTGCTTCCCTTGGAAGGCTATTCCAGAATTTCACTCCTCTGATGGTTAGAAATCTTCGTCTAATTTCGAGTCTAAACTTCCTGTTGACCAGTTTATATCCATTTGTTCTTGTGGCCACATTAGTACTGAACTTAAATAATTCCTCTCCCTCCATGGTATTTATCCCTCTCATATATTTATAGAGAATAATCATATCTCCCCTCAGCCTTCTTTTGGATAGGCTATACAAGCCCAGGTCCCTGAGTCTCCCCTCATAAGACAGGTTTTCCATTCCTTGGATCATCCTAGTAGCCCTTCTCTGCATCTGTTCTAGTTTGAATTCATCCTTCTTAAACATGGGAGACCAGAACTCCACACAGTATTCCAGATGAGGGCTCACTAGTGCCTTAAATAACGGTACTAATATCTCCTTATCTCTACTAGAAATACCTCGCCTAATGCAACCCAAGACCGCATTAGCTTTTTTCACGGCCATATCACATTGGTGGCTCATAGTCATCTTGTGATCAACTAATACTCCAAGGTCCTTCTCCTCCTCTGTTACTTCCAATTGATGCGTCCTCAGTTTATAACTAAAATTATTGTTATTAATCCCTAAGTGCATGACCTTACACTTCTGACTATTAAATTTCATCCTATTCCTGTTACTCCAGTTTACAAGGTCTTCCAGATCTTCCTGTATGATATCCTGGTCCCTCTCTGAATTGGCAATGTCCCCCAGCTTTGTGTCATCTGCAAACTTTATTAATACATTCCCACTTTTTGTGACTAGTTCAATAATAAAAAGATTAAATAATATTGGTCCCAAAACCGATCTCTGAGGAACTCCACTGGTAACCTCCCTCCAACCTGACAGTTCGCCCTTCAGTATGACCCTCTGTTGTCTCCCCTTTAACCAGTTCCTTATCCACCTTTCAATTTTCATATTGATCCCCATCTTTTCCAATTTAACTAATAATTCCCCACGTGGCACCGTATCAAACACCTTACTAAAGTCAAGGTAAATTAGATCCACTGCATTTCCTTTATCTAAAAAATCTGTTACTTTTTCAAAGAAGGAGATCAGGTTGGTTTGGCACGATCTACCTTTAGTAAAACCATGTGTTTTTTGTCCCATTTGCCATTGACCTCAATGCCCTTAACTACTTTCTTCTTCAAATTTTTTTCCAAGACCTTGCATACTACAGATGTCAAACTAACAGGCCTGTAGTTACCCGGATCACGTTTTTTCCCTTTCTTAAAGATAGGAACTATATTAGCAATTCTCCAGTCATATGGTACAACCCCCGAGTTTACAGATTCATTAAAAATTCTTGCTAATGGGCTTGCAATTTCATGTGCCAATTCCTTTAATATTCTTGGATGAAGATTATCTGAGCCCCCCGATTTAGTCCCATTAAGCTGTTCGAGTTTGGTTTTTACCTCAGATATGGTAATATCTACCTCCATAGTTTCATTTCTGTTTGCCATGCTACCTTTATCCCTAAGATCCTCATTAGCCCCATTAAAGATGGAGGCAAATTATTTGTTTAGATATTGGGCCATGCCTAAATTATCCTTAACTTCCACTCCATCTTCAGTATTTAGCAGACCTACTTCTCTCTTTGTTTTCTTCTTATTTATATGACTATAGAACCTTTTACTATTGGTTTTAATTCCCTTTGCAAGGTCCAATTCTACTTGACTTTTAGCCTTTCTCACTCTATCCCTACATGTTCTGACCTCAATAAGGTAGCTTTCCTTGCTGATCCCTCCCATCTTCCACTCCTTGTATGTTTCTGCTTTTTCTTAATCACCTCTCTGAGATGCTTGCTCATCCAGTTTGGTCTGCAACTCCTGCCTATGATTTTTTTCCCCTTTCTTGGGATGCAGGCTTCTGATAGCTTCTGCAATTTTGTTTTAAAGTAATCCCAGGCCTCCTCCACCTTTAGATCCACAAGTTCTTCAGCCCAATCCACTTTCCTAACTAATGTCCTTAATTTTTTGAAAGTTAGCCCTTTTGTAATAAAAAACCCTAGTAAATATATGTATATATTTATGCCCTACAAACTTCTATATAATGCATGCATGTGTCCCTAACATAGTGTATTCCATATATACACACACACACACACACACTTGTGCACTACTAATTGTTTCCAAAAGAAACTAGTGATTTTGGATGTCCAATTTGAGATACCATTCAGGAGCAATGCTATAAAAACCAGGTCCCATTAGGGTGTCTCACTTTGAGCACCCAAAATCATTAGTCACTTTTGAAAGTGTAGGCTGCTGTACATAGTGGAGTTGTGTGTTATTTATGTAGATAAAGAGATGCATGTAATCCTTGTATATTGGGCATTCATGTGTCTTGCATATGCCACATCACGGGAGGGGAATGAAGGTTTTATATATATAGTGATATATATTATACATCCACACACCACTGATTTTGGGTGCCCAATTTAGCACAAGGTACAATGGGGTCATAGGCTAAAACTCCTAAGCACATAGGCTCCTAAGTGCTACTATACAAATAGTATAGTATAGTTTATTATTTTCATAGTAATACAAATAAAAAACAATAATAAGGGGGCTTTATTTTAAGAAAGTAACAAGCACTTGCCCTTTAAAATCAGGCTCATTTAAGGTTTAAGAACAGCAGCCGTGTTAGTCTGTATCCTTAAATAAAACGAGGAATCCTTGTAGCACCTTAGAGACCAACCAGTTTATTTCAGCATAAGCTTTCGTGGGCTATAGCCCACTTCATCGATTGCATAGGATGGAACAGAAGTAAGATGTATTTATATACACACACACACAAAAAAAAAAAGGTTGTACATTAGCATACCAATTCTAAGAGGCTGTTTAATTTGGATGGGCCATTCTCCAAAGGTTGGCATCCAAAATAACTAGCCACTTTTGAAAAACATAAGCCAGCATGCACATGCCAACCCTACCTTTGTACGCAGTGTTGTTGTAGCCACAACAGACCACTTCACCTTGAATGGTCCCTTGAAATACATTAGCTACTTATGCTAATCAATCTGTTCCACCTTGTATTTAGCTGTGACACAGTGAATACATTGGCCAGGTCTGAGGAGCTCTGTGTAAGATGGAAAGTTTGTCTCTCTCACTGATGGACTTACATCCAATAAAATATTATCTCACCCACCTCGTCTCTCTAAAACCCTACCTATGGACCTAAGGAATACATGGAATAGAGATATACCAATGGATATCTACCAAGGAGATATGTATGCCTATGGGTATAGGAAATGCTACCCCTTATATCAGAGCTATATGCCCAGAGAATATATGTTTTTGTACACGAGGTAAATAGTGGAGACATACTGATGGATGTGCAGAACGTTCTGTATACAGCGGATATAAATTTACCAGCCAAAAGATGAAATCTACCTACTTATTCTTACAATAATGCTGATGATCATTTAAAAACAAATGATACTTTATCAGCACCTCAAAAATATTACTTAGCAAAGTTGAGTGGATGATTAAAAGGTTGTCTTTAATATTTAAATCCTACCTAATCCTATGGATATAACAGCAATATAAATCATGCGTACTGTTGGGGGAGGGTGAATAAAGTGAGTTACGAGCACTGAGTGCTTTTCTATTCCAATCTTTTATGGATATGTTATTAAAAAGGAATTTGGTTTTCCTTTCACTGCTCGGCAGAAGCATCAGACCTCTATGTTGTTCCTCATCCCTCCCTCTGCTCCCTTCTCCCCCTCCTCCATTCTTGAGTCTCCTCACTGCGCATGCACCCCAGTGGCCAGCTGGAGGAGGCAGGGAAAGAAAACAGCAGAGTGCAGGGATGGCAGGAGGGAGGGGGAGCAAGTTGCAGATGGGTTAGGAGATAGGGAAGGGCCAAGTGAGCAGAAGGTGCAGAAGCAGTGGGACTTGAACATAAGGGTGAGGGAACATAAGGGAGAAGATGGTGAGGACTCTCTGGGGAAGGAGTCCCTTGGCAGTACCTTCCCTGCTTTAGTCAATCTGGTCTCTTTTTTCTGCTTGGGAAACATGTGACAAAGGCCCCCTGTCCCCCACCCTCTTTCTTAGTATAACTCCCCTCCTACCTTGTTTTAAAATCACATGCTCAAGCTTTAGGATTTTTGTCTTTAAAAAAATAAAAACAGGAATAGCAGAAAGACAACACATTTCTTTCAATGAGACCTATACAGTGAAATTCTGACTGTGATTATAGGAACAATCCAGAGGTGTCGCTAGTGATTTTTTACGCACTGGTTAGTTTGTTTCCCACCCTCAACCCCCATCCACTCCTTGCCCAGTATTGCAGTCTTCTTCCAAGCTAGACAATGGACCAGTTTCCATCAAAGGCAGCAGGATTACACGGGGTGAATTTGACCTGATAGGTTCACTAATGCAACTCATGCAGTTATTCTAGGGCTGCCAACCCTCCAGGATTATCCTGGTGTCACCAAGAATTAAAGATTAATCTTTAATTAAAGACTATGTCATGTGATGAAATCTCCAGGAATATACGCAACCAAAATTGGTAGCCCTAAGTTAGCAAGAGATCTCTTGCAGTATGTTAATAAAAGGCCTACCTGATGCAGAACAAAAATCACCTGCAGTTACCCAAAGGTTCCCTCTAGGAAATGTTACACTATTGGCATACATAGCATGTGCTTGCCGGTGCTAATAGAAACAGTTCCAGCACTGACGAAAAATTGAATTTGCTCCCATCTCTAATACGGGTGTGGGCATTTTGTAAGGGACAGATTAAAATAATGCAGGCTCTGGGTGAAGAATTGTGTATTTATTCCTTCTTGTCACTATATATGCACACATACGGCAGTGATAGAAGACAGCCTCTCACACTCAGCTTTCTACGGCAGTGGTAGAAGACCATTTCTATTGGCCAATATCCCATACTAAAGTGGAAACCTAGTTGAGATGATCTCTTGTGGTTTGATTTTCTGTATATGCATTGCAGTGGAGAACTCCAGGGGCTGGGGCATGTCATAGGAAAATGTCACACACTAGAACAGGCGTTGGGAAACGGATAGCCTTCAGCAGTCTGTTCTTGTTTGTGTCTGCAACTCTTCTCCACATCCTCCCTCCCACCAATGTCTTTTGCCATCTCTGTGAAAGTTGCCTGTGCAACCTTAATTCTGCCCCTTATGTGTATTTATTATGATATGCTCATTAATTACATGATGTAAGGAAGTCATACTATTATGCCTCTTATATAGATAGGGAAATGGATAGAGATCAAATTGCAGCTGGACAACTATTCAGGGTTAGACTTCATCTGTAATGAGGGCATGTCTGTCTGCAACTTTCCTGCACGCTCTATTCCTAGGAGCAAACAGGGAACTGAAATTTTTTAAGATGCTTACACTTACGTATCTTGTTTGCTCTCAAAACTAAGCACAAGTGTGGCATAACATGCTCGAAAAGAAAGGTGTGAGAGCTGCCAGATTTGACAGTGTTTCTTTAGCACCCCTTTTCTTGAAACTCTCTCCACTACATGCAGGGATTAGAGCAAATACTCTCAGCTATGTAGTTCATTCAACAGGGTAAATTCTCTATGGACACTTATTGCTAATAGGCCAAAAATGGAGGGAACCTTAACTCAGAATTTCTTCCACTGATTGGCTGAAGTGCAATATCTTATATTATCATATGAGCAGGACCGAGGTTCTGTCTCTGTAGGACTGTAAGTAAACTCTTAATGAGAAAGGGTAACTGTGCCCTTTTACGTGCAGTTTACATGTGCATATTCAGACTTTCGTGATACGGAATCTCAATTCATCACTCACTTCTGCAAAATGAATTCTGATCACTGCACTGCACTCTCGTTCTGTCTTTCACTCCTATGACTTTAAAGGGATCCTTGCTCTACAGCAATCCAGCAGCAGAGCCAGACATGTTTTTGAACAGTTTTTTGTTTCCCCTTTTTAAAACTGGAGTTTAATTTTCAGAAAGAGGGGGAGAACATCAGTGGCCCTAATGGAAATTTCAGTAGACTCTACTGGAATTGTACGTCTGGTCTCTCTTGTTCCTACTGATCACTTTTTGTTCCTGTTAGAGGATCAGCATCACTGGAACCAGTAGAACAGTAAATCCAGTGCGCTTTCCCAAAATCTATTTTTCCAACTAGAACCAGCAGGAATCAGATGTAAATAATTCAGCTACTATTTTCAGTTGAGAAGGCAAAATAAAAGCTTTCACTAAAGTTTCTGAAAAAGTGACTGGGATTCAGGAAGAAACACCACAATAAATGATTTTCTGAGCATACATGGCCAAAAATAGCAGAAAGATGTAAAAGTAGACAAACTAATTTAAGCAAGAAAAAGAGCACAGACATAGCGACTCCAGGAGAAATATGCCATGAAGAACAAAGAGGACAAAAAGAGTGCTAGGAAAGACAAAGACTTTATAGACTAAATGGCAACAGATGCCTAGATCACGGCAGCACAAAATAACATGTAGGTACTGTATGTCATCATTAGTCAGTGGTCAGGAAAAATAAAAGCAAATACCAACTGACCTGTTTGAGAGACCAAAGGAAACTTAACAACGAAGACATCAAAACACCCAAGAAAACAAAAATCAGCACAAAACACGAAACAACAGTAACAGTTTCTGGGAGTGACATAGAAGAGATCCAACATTTCACATATTGTGACAGCATTGTAAGTACAACAGGTGGAACAGATGAAGACATGAAAGCCAGAATAGCAAAAGCCAGACATGCTTTTGTACTCTAAAGCCAATTTGCAGAAACAGAAATCTTGCCCTCCAAACTAAACATGGAATACTTAACACCATTGTAAAATTGGTCTTCCTGAGGGGTGCTGAAACTTGAAGACTTACTAACACCTTCCTAGCTAAACTCCAAATTTTCGTAAACAGTTGCCTTAGACAAATCTGCAAAATCAGATGGGGAGGGGGAGAGGGAATCACAAAGAATTCTGGATGATGACAAAACAGAAACTGACAGGACAGGAAATTACAGAATGAAAATGGAGATGGCTAGGATATATATGGAGGAAACACCTGAACAACATAAGATGGGTATTGACTGGAACCCGAACCCCTCCCCATGACAGGAGCCAATGTGGCCACGAATAACATGGAAAGCAGCTAATTGAAAGTTATCGAAATAACATGGGAGGAAGCTAAGACTGCCACAAGAGACCAGCAAGGATGGAAAGCAAAGTGAAGGCCCTATGTTCTGCATGAGAAGGACGTGAGAGAGAGAGATGCACTGTGTGCCCAGAGCAGCTCTGGATTATGGCTGGCAGCCATAAACAAGAGACTGCATAGAGCGTGGGATTAAGAGATCACTGAGAAAGGGGCAAAGAAGACCAGCAGCAAACGTGCAGCTCAGAAAAGAAGCCCAAGAAGCAACATGGAACCACTGAGGGCCTGGAGATGAGAAAACCAGCAATTGTGGTAGAGAGGGCTTTAATAGCCTCCCTCCAGACCAGGCCTTCAGCAGAGAGAGAACCAGCTTGGGAAAGAATTGATGTGTCAAATCCCTTCTGTGGGAGAAAGGGGGCTCCTTTCTCAAAGAGTAGGAACCAAAAAAGGCTGATTGCCCTGAAAGAGGATAAAGGCCTTTCAGGACCATCTCATCTGAGGAACTGTAGAGCTAGAATCAAACCAACGATAATAGCTGTGGGGAACAAGGTTGCAGGAGGACATGCACACAGGAATGTCACTACCAGAAGTGGTTGTAGTCTGTCACACACAGGAACAAGACACTAATGCCATGTCTACACTCTAAACTTACATTGGTATAACTATGTTACTCAAGAGTAGACAGTGCTACATTGACAGGAAGGGTTCTCCTGTTAACATTGCTCCAGCCTCTCATGGAGGTGGATTAACTACTCTGATGGGAGAAGCTCATGTTAGTGTATTCCCTGAAGTATTAAAGTGGTGCAGCTGCACTGCATCATTGCGGAGTTTTAAGTGTAGAGTTGCACTAAGTGCAGGACATCAGGCTATTGGTGCAGGTAGGTAACAGGAAGACAACATAGAACCCCACTGGTCCAGAGGCAGAAGCTAAATCATTGGCTTAAGAGAGCTAGAATCAAAATGCTTAGCCTTCCCTGAGAGGGACAGACTGAGGCCCTGTCTATTTTAGAGAGATTCACAGTGATATCACAACATCCGTTTAGTTACCACATAACGGAGACACTGATAAAAAGCAGGACTTACACTGATGCAGATTAATCTGGTAAAATATCAATGTAAATTGCTCCAGCATTGTCTCAGTGCAGCATGTTTGCTGAATCTGGAGGGGTGTAGCCATGCTGATGGAGTCAGTTACACTGGTGACAATTTCCTTAATGTAGACAGGGCCCTAGAATGACAACGAAGGTGGTTGAGCCTATAAGACAAAGCATCTGAAGCACCCGTGATGCTTGCCTTCTTGCTCTTGGAACACCTGACCCTCCCACCAGTATCCAGAGGGTATGAAGGTGCACTGCTACACTCATAATGATCTCTTACCTGATTTGTTCACTACATTGCCAACCCCAGAGAATGTAATGTTCCCCTCCAAAACAATTTTCCTGTGGTTTGCCTTATCGTTAGCAAAGTATTTTTCAACACCCTTTTTAACTTGTTTTGTAAGCATTGATACTTTTACCTGGCTTCCCTCATCCAAGGAATTCCACCAGTAAATCATTGATTCTCTTTAGAAAACAGAGTCAGAAATGCATGTTGTAATACCCGAGGAAGGCAAACAGCAGATGAGGACATGTCTTTTTCTCCACAATATTTTTCATTTTCATTTTATATTCTTAGTGCTGTTACAATGAATTATATATTGGAGCTGTTAGTTGACATTAATATTTTATAGGCATTGCTATCTAATTAGGTCTCATGCACATCCTCTGGATCAGTGGTTCTCAACCAGGGGTACATGTACCCCTGGGGGTATGCGGAGGTCTTCTAGGGCATACATCTAGATATTTGCCTCGTTTTACAAGAGGTTACATAAAAAGCATTAGTGAAGTCAGTACAACTAAAATTTCATACAGACAATGACTTGTTTATACTGCTGTATATACTCTGAAATGTAAGTACAATATTTACATTCCAAATTATTTATTTTATAATTATATGGTAAAAATGAGAAAGTAAGCAATTTTTCAGTAATAGTGTACTGTGGCACTTTTGTATTTTTATGACTGACTTTGTAAGCAAGTAGTTTTTAGGTGAGGTGAAACTTGGAGTTACATAAGACAAATCGGACTTCTGTTAGGGGTGCAGTAGTCTGGAAAGATTGAGGATCACTGCTTTAGATGCCTAGATCTAAATCATTATGGAAGACTTCACTATTAGTTTAACGATCAGCATCCAAAAATATTTTAGACTAATATTTCTGATTATTAAAAAGAGCGAATAGCTGACATGTCAACACAAAATAATCAGATCATTTATGAACATGTTGAACAGCACTGGTCCCAGTACAAACCCTTGGGGGACACCACAATTTACCTCTCTCCATTTTGAAAACTGACCATTTATTCCTACCCTTTATTTCCTATCTTTTAACCAGTTACTGATCTATGAGAGAACCTTCCCTCTTATCCCATGACTACTTACTTTGTTAAAGACCTTTTGGTGAAAGACCTTGTTGAAGAGTTTCTGAAAATATAAGCACACTATATCCAGTGGATAACCCTTGTCCACATGTTTGTTGACCCCCTCAAAGAATTCTAGTAGATTACTAAGGCATGATTTCCCCTTATAATAACCATGTTGACTCTTTCCCAACAAATCATGTTAATCTATGTGTCTGATAATTCTGTTCTTTACTATAATTTCAATCAATTTGCCTGGTACTGAAGTATCTAGGATCGCTTCTGGAGCTTTAAATTTTTTTTTAAAAAATGTATACAACAATCTGGTAGAACTGTACCAAATCTTAGTAACAGAATATTGGAAATCACTTTACTAGATGCCCCAAAAGCCACAATCCCACAACTGAGGAAGAAGGCAGTGTGGTTAAAAAACTGAGCTGGTTGAGAGGGGAAGTGAAGGCAACTATAAAAATAACAAAAATGGAAGAAAGGGGAAGTTGATAGTAATAAATATAAATCAGGAGTTAGGAATTGTAGAAAGTTGGTTAGGGAAGCAACAGGACACAAAAAGAAATTTATGGCCCTCAGAGTTAAGGACAATAAGAAGTTGTTTTTTCAGAAAAGTATATTAGGAACTAACAGAATCCTGAAAATGATACTGGAGCATTACTAGATGGAAATGGTAAAATTATCAATAATAATGCAGAAAAGGCAGAATTTTTCAATAATTATTCATGTTCTGTATTTAGGGAAAAAAAGGTGATACAGTTTCATCATATGATAACAACACTCTTTCCATTCCATTAATATTTCTGGAGGATATTGAACAGAAGCTATTAAAGTCAGACATTTTCAAATCAGCAGGTCCAGATAATTTGCATCCAAGAGTTTTTAAAAGAGCTGGCTGAGGAGCTCTCTGGACTGTTAATGTTGATTTTCAGTAAGTGTTAGACCACTTGAGACATTCCAGAAAGTCGGAAGAAAGCTAATGTGCTATTTTAAAAAGGGTAAATGGGATGACCTAGGTAATAATAGGCGTGGCAGCCTAACAGCAATCCACAGCAAGATAATGGAGTAGCTGATATGGGACTCAATTAATAAAGTATTAAAAGGAGGGAAACATAATTAATGCCAGTCAAATGGGTTTATGGAAAATAGATCCTGTGAAACTAACTTGATAACTTTTTTTATGAAGTTACATGTTTGGTCAATAAAGGTAATAGTAAATAAGATGAGGAAGACTTGTGGCACCTTAGAGACTAACCAGTATATTTCAGCATAAACTCTAAAGGTGCCACAAGTCTTCCTCGTCTTATTTACAGATACAGACTAACACGGCTGCTAATTTTAAAAAGGTAATAGTGCTGATGTAATTTACTTAGACATCTTTAAGAAGTTTGACTTGGTACTACATGACATTTTGATTCAAAAGTTTAAATGATATAAAATTAACACAGCACACATTAAATGGACTAAAATGGCTAATTGATAGGTCTCAAAATGTAATTGTAAATGGGACTTGTCTTTGAACAGGTGTGTCTTCCAGGGGGATCCTTTAGGGAACTGTTCTGACATTATTTAAAATTATTACAAGGACCTGGAAGAAAACATAAAATCATCACTGGTAAAGTTTGTAGATGACACAAAATTGTGGGACTGGTAAATAACAAAGAGAGCAGGACACTGAATCAGAGCAATATGGCTAAATGTAAATATGGCTAAATGTAAACACATTAAGAACATAAGAAAGGCCGTACTGGGTCAGACCAAAGGTCCATCTAGCGCAGTATCCTGTCTACCGACAGTGGCCAATGCCAGGTGCCCAGGAGTGAGTGAACCTAACAGGTAAAGATCAAGTGATCTCTCTCCTGCCATCCATCACCCCGCTCTGACAAACAGAGGCTAGGGACACCATTCCTTACCCAGCCTGGCTAATAGCCATTAATGGACTTAACCTCCATGAATTTATCCAGTTCTCTTTTAAACCCTGTTATAGTCCGAGCCTTCACAGCCTCCTCAGGCAAGGAGTTCCACAGGTTGACTGTGCGCTGTGTGAAGAAGAACTTCCTTTTATTTGTTTTAAACTTGCTGCCCACTAATTTCTATGGGTGGCCCCTAGTTCTTCTATTATGAGAACAGGTAAATAACTTTTCCTTATTCACTTTCTCCACGCCACTCATAATTTTATATACCTCTATCATATCTCCCCCAGTCTCCTCTTTTCCAAGCTAAAAAGTCCTAGCCTCTTTAATCTCTCCTCATAGGGGACCCGTTCCAATCCCCTAATCATTTTAGTGGCCCTTCTCTGAACCTTTTCTAACGCCAGTATATCCTTTTTGAGATGAGGAGACCACATTTGTACACAGTATTCAAGATGTGGGCACACCATGGATTTGTATAATGGCAATAAGATACTCTCCATCTTATTTTCTATCCCTTTGTTAATGACTCCTAACATCCTGTTTGCTTTTTTGACTGCCGCTGCACATTGCATGGACATCTTCAGAGAACTATCCACAATGACTCCAAGATCTTTTTCCTGATTAGTTGTAGCTAAATTAGCCTCCATCATATTGTACGTATAGTTGGGGTTATTTTTTCCAAAGTGCATTACTTTACATGTATCCACATTAAATTTCATTTGCCATTTTGTTGCCCAATCATTTAGTTTCGTAAGATCTTTTTAAAGTTCTTCACAGTCTGCTTGGGTCTTAACTATTTTGAGCAGTTTAGTATCATCTGCAAACTTTGCCACCTCACTGTTTACCCCTTCCTCCAAATCATTGATGAATAAGTTGAATAGGATTGGTCCTAGGACTGACCCTTGGAGAACACCAGTGGTTACCCCTGTCCATTCTGAAAATTTACCATTTATTCCTATCCTTTGTTCCCTGTCTTTTAACCAGTTCTCAATCCATGAAAGGCTCTTCCCTCTTATCCCACGGCAACTTAATTTACGTAAGAGCCTTTGGTGAGGGACCTTGTCAAAGGCTTTCTGGAAATCTAAGTACACTACGTCCACTGGATCCCCCTTGTCCACATGTTCGTTGACCCCTTCAGAGAACTCTAATAGATTAGTAAGACATGATTTCCCTTTACAGAAACCATGCTGACTTTTGCCCAACAATTTATGTTCTCCTATGTGCCTGACAATTTTATTCTTTACTATTGTTTCAACTAATTTGCCCGGTACGGACGTTAGACTTACCGGTCTGTAGTTGCCGGGATCACCCCTAGAGCCCTTTTTAAATATCGGCGTTACATTAGCTATCTTTCAGTCATTGGGTACAGAAGCCGATTTAAAGGACAGTTAATAGTTCCGCAGTTTCACATTTGAGTTCTTTCAGAACTCTTGGGTGAAAGCTGTCTGGTCCCGGTGAATGCCGTCTGGTCCCGGTGACTTGTTACAGTTAAGTTTATCAATTAATTCCAAAACCTCCTCTAGTGACACTTCAATCTATGACAATTCCTCAGATTTGTCACCTACAAAAGACAGCTCAGGTTTGGGAATCTCCCTAACGTCCTCAGCCGTGAAGACCGAAGCAAAGAATTCATTTAGTTTTTCTGCAATGACTTTATCATCTTTAACTGCTCCTTTTGTATCTCTGTCATTCAGGGGCCCCACTGGTTGTTTAGCAGGCTTCCTGCTTTCGATGTATTTAAAAAACATTTTATTATTACCTTTTGAGTTTCTGGCTAGCTGTTCTTCAAACTCCATTTTGGATTTTCCTATTACATTTTTACACTTAATTTGGCAGTGTTTATGCTCCTCTCTAGTTACCTCAGTAGGATTTGACTTCCACTTTTTAGAAGATGCCTTTTTATCTCTCACTGCTTCTTTTACATGGTTTTTAAGCCACGGTGGCTCTTTTTCAGTTCTTTGACTGTGTTTTTTAATTTGGTGTATACATTTAAGTTGGGCCTCTATTATGGTGTCTTTGAAAAGTGTCCATGCAGCTTGCAGGGATTTCACTTTAGTCACTTTACCTATTAATTTTTGTTTAACTAACCCCCTAATTTTTTCATAATTCCCCTTCCTGAAATTAAATGCCACAGTGTTGGGCTGCTGCAGTTTTGTTCCCGGCACGGGAATGTTAAATGTTATTATATTATGATCACTATTCCCAAGCAGTCCTGTTATAGTTACCTCTTGGACCAGCTCTTGCACTCCACTCAGGACTAAATCAAGAATTGCCTCTCCCCTTGTGGGTTCCTGTATCAGCTGGTCCAAGAAGCAGTCATTTAAAGTATCGAGGAATTTGGTCTGAGGTGACATGTACCCGGTCAATATGGGGATAATTGAAATCCCCCATTATTATTGAGTTATTTATTTTGACAGCCTCTCTAATCTCCCTTAGCATTTCATCGTCACTATCACTGTCCTGATCAGGTGGTTGATAATAGATCCCTATTGTTATATTTTTATTAGAGCATGGAATTACTATCCATAGAGATTCTATGGAGCATGTGGATTCATTTAAGATTTTTAATTCATTTGATTCTACATTTTCTTTCACATATAGTGCCACTCCCCCACCCCCACGACCTGTTCTGTCCTTCCGATATATTTTATACCCCGGAATGATTGTGTCCCATTGATTGTCCTCACTCCACCATGTTTCTGTGATGCCTGTTATGTCAATATTCTCCTTTAACATGAGGCACTCTAGTTCACTCATCTTATTATTTAGACTTCTAGCATTAGTGTACAAGCACTTTAAAAACTGGTCACTGTTTATTTGTCTGCCCTTTTCTGATGTGTCACATTCTTTATGTGAAGGTTTGTCATCTAACCTGGCCTCTCCTTTATTCTTTACCATCCTCTCCTTCTGACTAAAACCTAGAGAATCTCTATCAGTAGACCCTCCTATAAGAGAAGTCTCTATCCGATCCACGTGCTTCTCTGCAGCAATCGGCTTTCCCCCATCTCTTAGTTTAAAAACTGCTTTGCAACCTTTTTAATGTTAAGTGCCAGCAGTCTGGTTCCACTTTGGTTTAGGTGGAGCCCATCCTTCCTGTATAGGCTCCCCCTATCCCAAAAGTTTCCCCAGTTCCTAATAAATCTAAACCCCTCCTCTCTACACCATCGTCTCATCCACACATTGAGACTCTGAAGCTCTGCCTGCCTAGCTGGCCCTGCGCATGGAACTGGAAGCATTTCTGAGAATGCCACCATAGAGGTCCTGGATTTCAATTTCTTTCCTAGCAGCCTAAATTTGGCCTCCAGGACATCTCTGCTGCCCTTCCCTATGTCATTGGTACCTACATGTACCACGACCACTGGCTCCTCCCCAGCACTACTCATAAGTCTATCTAGATGCCTCGAGAGATCCTCAACCTTCGCACCAGGCAGGCAAGTCACCATACGGTTCTCCCGATCATCACAAACCCAGCTATCTATGTTTCTAATGATCGAATCTCCCATTACTAACAACTGCCTTTTTCTAATGACTGGAGTTCCCTCCCCCGGAGAGGTTACCTCAGTGCGAGAGGATACCCCAACAGCACCTGGAAGGAGGGTCCCAACTATGGGAAGGTTTCCCTCTGCTTCCATTGACTGTTCTCCTTCCCTGAGCCTTTCATCCTCCTCAACAGCACAGGTGCTGTCTAAGTGGAGGTGGGACAAGTCTACAGTGTCCCTGAAAGCTTCATCAATATACTTCTCTACCTCCCTTAGCTCCTCCAGTTCCGCCACCCTGGCCTCCAAAGCCCGTACACGGTCTCTGAGGGCCAGGAGCTCCTCGCACCGAATGCACACATACGCCACCTGCCCAGAGGGCAGATAATCATACATGCTACATTGAGTGCAATAAACTGGACAGCCCCCACTCTGCTGCTGGGCTTATGCCTGCATTATCTTTAAGCTAGGAACAAAGCAGGTAGGCCATATGTACATGATGGGGGATTCTAACCTGAGAAGCACTGACTACGTAAAAGATTTGTGAGTCATGGTGGATAATCAGCTGAACATGAGCTCCTAATGTGATGCTGTAGGCAAAAGAGCTAATGTGATCCTGGGATGCATAAGCGAGGGAATCTTGAGTAGGAGTAGAGAGGTGCTGGAATACTGTATTCAGTTCAGGTGCCCACAATTCAAGAAAGATGTTGAAAATTGGAGATGGTTCAGAGAAGATCCATGAGAATGACTGAAAGATTAGAAAACATGTCTTATAGTGATGAGCTCTTTGAGTCTATCTATTTAGCTTAAACAAAGAAAAGGTTAATCAAGTCATCCATTTAAGTCTCTAAGTATCTACATATGGAACAAATATTTAATAATGGGCTCTTCAGTCTAGGAGTGAAAGGTATAACATGATCCAATGGCTGGAAGTTGAAACTAGACTAGTTCAGAAATAAGGCATAATTTTTTAACTGTGAGATTAATTAACCATTGGAACAATTTACCAAGGGTCATGGTGCAGTCTCCATCACTGACCATTTTATAATCAAGATTGGATGTTTTTCTAAAAAAATCTCCTCTTGGGAAGTTTTATTTTTGGGGAAATTCTATGGTCTGTCTTATATGGGAAGTCAGACCAAATGGTCACAATGGTCCCTTCTGGTCTTGGAATCTATGAATATGAAATCAAAGAATACTATAATTTGCCTTAGAGCGCAGTTAAAACTCTCAGCTCCTCAGACAGCAAAAGCTGCCTCTTTCTGACAACATCTGTCCTGAAGGAGTCTGTAGTTAAGTAGTAACATCATGGTTTTAGGTGCCAGTCTCTTTTTTTTTTCATTTTCCCTTGGGGGGAAGAAAAGAGTGAGAGATAATACCTCTAAACTCCATGCATGTGTTGAAATTTCACTTGATGCTGCCTTTCTTCATTATGTTATTTCCTTCCAAGACAGCTCAAAAATCCCTTTCCTTCCTTTATTTTCATACTGAGGAGGAGGAGTTCAAATTAATTACCAATGTCTTGGTTTCTCCTGGACTGGTTTTACCAGAAAACATTATCCGTAATGTTTGACTTGATTTTCTTGATAGCTTTGCTTAGGCAATTATCAGTCTCATGAAGTTTACTGTATTTCTGCAACACCTGGCTATTGTGTATGTCTGGTCAAACAGGACTTTAGAAGGTGTAATTTGCTTTCAAATAGGCCAGGGATTTCTACACTTGTGTGTCACACGATTTTTCCAGATTCATGAATGGACGAGATGTTTTAGAACTTTGACAGAACAACAGTTTTAAAACTGCTAATACAATTAAACACCATAGGGCAACATTTTCAAAAGAACTCAGCACCCAGAAGTTCCAATTGTTCTCAACAGGAATTCCTGCATACCAACCACATTTGAAAATCTGTCACCAATTGTAGGTGATGTGCTCTTTTGAAAATCTGACCTCATAAGTGCAAATTTCCACAACCAGAAAATGTTTTTCGACCCTGTAGCTATACTATCACTGAAATGCAGACAACTCTGAGGCATAGGACATCAACTCAAGGCTGGGAGGTGAGAGGAGTTTTATCCTAATAAGCCATTGAAGCAAACCTATTCTTAAGTATCATGGACTCTTTAATGGCATTCAAAGCATATAGGACATAAATAAACTGCATGGACCTCAGGTTCCTAACTCATAAGAATGAAGAGATGAGTTGAATTTCCATGGATTTGAACTTGATGTTCCTTTCTTTTCAAACTGTTCAATTTTGTTATTCTTTCTTTACATCCAGTTAGATAGTGTATAAAAAACAGGCAGTAAATGAAAGCAAAAAGCTTGCTGTGACAAAACAGTTTAGCATTCCCTCCAGCCACAGGATGACTTGTGTCTTCTCACACAAACTATTCTTAATTCACTGCAGTTACACAGATGTAATGACAGGGTCTACAAAACATGCATCATCAAAGTGCAAAACCTATGATGATACTCCTGCACCTGGCTTGGGAATGTGTGGTATTCCATGTTAAGAGAGAACGTATCATAATGCCACTATATAAATCCATGATTCACTCACACCTTGAATACTGTGTGCAGTTATGGTTCCCCCATCTCAAAAAAAGATATATTAGAACTGGAAAAAATACAGAGAAGGGCAACAAAAATGATTAGGAGTATGGAACAGCTACTCCGGGCCTGCACAACATGCGGCCTGGGGGCCACATGCGGCCCACACGGGCTCACTGTGTGGCCTGCAGCGGGTGAGTAAGGGTGGGGCAAGCCAAGCGATGGGGTCAGGGGAATCGGATGGGGGTGGGGTGAGGGCGGGGCTTTTTGGCCTGCAGTTGTTTTTTTTGCAGTAATATGGCCCTCGCTGCTTTCCGAGTTGTGCAGGCCTGAGCTACTCTATGAGGAGAGATTAAATAGACTGGGACTGTTCAGCTTGGAAAAGAAAGAGATGACTGGGGGAGCAGGGGAATATGATAAATGTCCATAAAATCACAAATCGTAGGGAGAAAGTGAATGAGAAAATGTTAATTACCCCTTAACATAACACACAAACAAGGGGTCACCAATGAAATTAATTAGTGGCAGGTTTAAAACTAACATAAGGAAGAACTTCTTCACAGAACACACAGTCAACCTTTGGAATTCATTGTCAGGGGTTGCTGTAAAGGCTAAAAGTATAACTGGGCTTTTAAAAGAATTAGATAAGTTTATGGTGAATAGGTCCATCAGTGGCTACTAGCCAGATGGTCAGGGACACAACCCCATACTCCCAGGTATCCCTAAACCTCTGATGGATTGGATGACAGGGGATGGATCACCCAATAAATTGCCTTGTTCTGTTCACTCCCTCTGAAGCATCTGGTACTGGCCACTGTTGGAAGACAGGATACTGGCCTAGATGGACCATTGGTTTGACCCAGTAAGGCCGTTCTTATGTTCTTCATTATAGCTCCCCAAAATAAGTTCTTTGAATTAGAGTTAGTTACAGAAATCAGAACATTGTCATTCACTTTCATATCAAATGCCTTGGGGGCTTTTTACAGCAAAGTTGAAACTGCTTGTTATAATGCTTAATTGTGTGTGACCTGCAGTAGTCACACACAAATAAAATAAAACAAAATCAGTGAACTCCATGCTAGACTGAATGGACATAAAAGCTACATGAATCTATGAAATGGAGAAGCACATGTATAATAATAGGTCTTGGATTCAGTACAATGTATGCAATGTAAGGCCCCAATTCTGTAAAGACTTTCCCATATGCTTAACTGTACAAATGGCATAGATCCATTGTTAAGTCTTTCAGATGAGAATGTCAAATAGAGATCTTGATCACTTTAATTAAAGTTCCCATGCACTTGGACAGATTGAGGGTCCCAAATTTTAGTTAGGCAATTACATTTTACTTTCCTAGCATTCCCTTTGAAGTTTGAACTGGAAAAGGTATTTTTCACTTCCTGTCCCGAAGCTCCTAATCATATTCCTATTGAACTCAATGGAGCAAAAGAGCTAAACAGCCACATTTCAGTGTTGGATGAAGTGATTCCCTGTGAACATGTGAATGTTTGTCAGTCACTGTTGGGGAACTGCTCTTTCAATCTTACAGTAGAGTAGACCTGTCTCCCTTTGGAATTACTGATAGTTTGGTAACATCTGTGTTTGTACAGCCTGATAAAGTCAGGAGTATGTGGGATATGAGAACTTGTCATTTATTATTACATGCCAACAATGTGGTTGTCCCAGTACAAAACAGAATGTCTCTGCCCCAAAGACTTAATTAAAGTAAGGTAGATACAAGTAGGTGAGGTGGAGAAATCCAGATAGACGCACACCCTATTTTTTGTTTATAAGATATATTGTTGACTCGCTTTTCATAAATTTTTACCCTTTCTCCCTTCAAATCCTTGTTAGAGGCTTTGTGGAACAATTCAGGAATGTCCGTCGATGCAAAGGGGATGCCTTGCTTAGAAGAAAGTACGGAGATGGCTGTGGGAGTCTCCATCTCCTAATGTCTTGAGATCAAGACTGGATGCCTTTCTGGAAGTTATGCTTTAGTCAAGACACAAGTTACTGGGTTCATTACAGGGGTAACTACATGAAATGTAAGGGTCTGAGATTTACAGATGATTGAACTAGATGATCTGTGCAACTATGTAAAACAGATGAATGGGGAATTGAGAATGGCATTATTAGCAGAGAGGAAAATGGCAAGATAAGAGAGAAGAGAAGAAATCCCAGACCCTCTGACATCCTGGACCCACTGACACAATTAGAGTTTTGCCATTGAGTGTTGCAGGGGCAAGATTTCATCCCATATCTGTGGACCTGGAATGATTATATTTTTATCAGTCAATGTCAATTTTACTGGATATTGCGATTTTTTTCCAGGACCTTTTCTGCTTGCTTCCCAAGAAATTAGCTCAAATCGAGACTTGTTATAGGCATACAGCACCACTACGCTAAGGTGATGAAGCTTAAATGCAGTGGGATGGGTATAGGGGTTTGCCACAACTTCAGAAAGAGATAATCTATATACATGCATGTGCATTACATAAAAAAATTCTGAACAGTCCACTAGCTACAAAATATTCTAGTAAAAAAAATAGCAGCTGCAAGGTTATCACACATTATTCTTCTTACTATTCCTTTATTTACTAAATACATGTTATTTACAAGGACACTTATGAATTCATTCTTAATCCACCTTTAACCTCCGTTTCCTTACTTCTGTTTTCCTTCATTGTTCATGCAAGGCCTAAGCCGGACACAAACTGACAACAAAATTTCCACCGATAACCATCAAAATTTACAGATAGCATTTTTGTGACTTTGCTTGCTTGAGAACTTGTTAGAGTTTGATTTAAGGATATTTACTTTGTATATTTTGACATGTGACATTGACAATATATGTTTTAGTAGTTATAGAGCTTTAACTTTTTGAATTTCACCATCTTCTGTCATTAAGTAGTTATTGTTTCACACACACACATACACACACACACACACACACACACACACACACACTATCATTTCCCACAACTGTGAAAAGCTAAATAGATAGAAATTAGCGAGAAAAAATGCTTAATAAACAATCTATATTATTCATCAAAATTATAAAAAAGTCCAAATCAAATTCTGCCAAGCCTAAATGATATACTGTGATGTTCTATGGGATGATATACATGACTGAATGCATGTAATCTCCCTGTGATACTTTTGTACCATACAGTTTAGTTGTACAATAATGCCTGTATTCTCCTATAAGTTTAATCAATATGTTTTCTGCTGACTGTCTTAAGACTTGATCCAAAGGCTATTGAAGTCAATGAGGAAAAGTGTCTTTCCATTGACTTCAGTTTGTTTGAATTAGGCTCTTGATGCTTTTAGTTTTTGACATGAGAGTTGTATGTAATGGACTGAAATTGTAGATGGGTTGTTAAATCTACACAAATAAAAATCTCCTAATTCATGTTCTCTACAGTTGAATGTCTTCCAGGACATCATTTTACTCAGCAGCTGTCTGGTTGTACAGTCAGAAAGGTGACTGGCTACTCTTTCGTCTTCAGACTTATTTAACTGCTTAATGACTATAATTTAAATTCCATTTTATTCAGATTCCATATGATTTTGAAAGTATGCACAGAGATTTTTTTTCTTAAACATACTTAAAAAAACCACAAGTACAGCACTGCCTAGAATTATCTTGTCAATTAAATGAGCAAATCATTTTGAAATAATGCACAGTGGATGAAAGACACCCTCAAGTGACAAGCTGTTATTAGAAGAGAAACTGAGAACTTTATGCAAACTGCTACTTACATGGTTATGATCAGACAAGTATATGACCACTGAAACATACAGCTCAGTCTCAGACAATTTAACTTGCACTGAAGGGAAATCATTGCCAGAAAAGCACTGAGGCTGATTGTGCTGCCTTTTACACTGGCATAATTCTATTCATTTTATAGGGCTAGTCCTGTTTCACAGCAGTGTGAATGAGAGCAGAATCAGACCTCATGATCTTTAATTGCTAATATTATAAACTACAAAAAAGACGATCAGCTCAGCACAATTCCCTGCAACACATTCCAAGGGATTTTAAAATGATACATAGACCATGGTTAGAAAGGTGTTTACTTTGTCAATTTAAAGAAGGAGAGGAAGCAGATTTGCAAAAAGGCTGTAGATGCAAAATAGATTTCTGATAGAGTGGTTTATCAACATCAGTGGAGTTGAGCCCACTTACGTCTGACTTGAAATTGGACTACAGAATTCTAGTACAAAGAGCACATAAAATCCTCAAACAAAAACAGTAAATCACAAACAATAGCCTTAGTCAATATGCCACATATTAAGACTAGCATGTACCAATTTCCTCGTCTTTCTTAGTACACAATAAGCAAGTAGAACCTGAATAAGCTATTTGCTGTCTGCAGGCTAACTCAGTAAAAACAGTAGGGCCAGCCTTACAAACGGTGTGACTTCAAGGAGAGAAAGAGCTTTTGTTTGTTGGGGTGGGGGGAGAAGCATGAGAGGAAATCAGACCATAAATTGCCTCGTCTTCCAGGCCTGTTGTGGTGATGACGTAAGTAGACTGGTGCTGGATTTTTTCCTCCTCTTCTTGGTGGAGAAGGAAACCATGGGTTCAACCATGAGCTGCAGAGCTTTTGTGGCCTCTAAAAACCTCAGCCCCAAGTGATCACTAGGGTCCTGTCTTCATTAGTGTGACAGTCTGTATCCTTATGTTCACCATTTTTACAGTACTGTGATACCTTTTGTACAAAGTATGCCTTGTGAGGTATCATTTGAAAACTCATAATCTGCTGAACATTATTGTCCCGGTAAAATATGTGTTGAAAAATGGTATGTAAAGCTATAAAATTATACTATTTAAGACATATTCCAAGTCTGGCAAAACAACTTCAGACCAGTTCCCCAGAGACAAAAGACTAGCCAGCATCTCATCTGAGTGTCAGCAAAATAAAATGGACTATCACTTGATTAAGTGGCCATTCTTTGGCAGGCAGAAGGGTGTAAGCGAGAAATTTACATCTTGGCAGACAGACTTGCTGTCACCTGAACTCCAGCTGGAGATGATTCTCAAAGGAAAGAAACACCATAAGAAGGGAGAACAGACAACACAAATCACCTTTCTCCCCGCATCTCTACTGACAACATCAACAATATTTGAAAGATAAAGAAAGCATCTTTGAACTGGGGGAGGTGATCTGGCTGAGATCCAGCCATACTACTGTAAGTATATAGTGGGAGAAACTCTTTTGCTTTAAGTTCTCTTAGCTTGTTAAGTTAGGTATTAGTTTGCATTTTACCTTTTATTTCTTTGTAACCAATTCTGACTTTTATGACTCCTTACTTGTAAACACTTAAAATCTATCTTTCTGCAGTTAATACACTTGTTTTATCTAAACCAGTGTGTTTGGATCGAAGTTTTGGAACCTCCATTTGAGAGGACAGGGTTTGTGCATTTCTATTAATAGAATGACAGACTTTCTATGAGCTTGTATTGTCCAGAAGGAAAGAACTGGGTAGTATAAGAAGCACATTTCTGAGGACAAATTGGGGACTGGGAATTTGCTGGTTTCACTCTGCAATATAATTCAGGACTGGTTGACCTATAGCACTAGTATAACTCATCTGGGAGTAATTTACATGCTAGAAGCTGTGTGAAAGCAGACCAGGAGTGGTTGTTCTCAGAGCAAAGCAATGTAAAAGGCGTCCAAGGTTGGAGACTTGAGGGGTCACTGCTCTTCAGCAGTTCAGACTGTGCCCTAGGCAATGTGACAATTAGGAAAGCGGGTTTTATTTAAAACCATGCTTGCCCGGATTGGCCTTGACCAGCTAACACTTTTAAAAATGTGTTAAGTCCTTTCTAACAGTAGTGGTTAAAGATATGTATTTAAAGTGCATGTATAGGGGATGCTCTATCATACAGCTTGTCTATTTGACAAATATGGCACTTTCCTGCAATATACTGGATAAATCTTATTGAATTAAAAGTATCTTAGGAGTTCATTGTATCAAAAAGGCAAATGTTTATGTATTATTGTGGAATTTTACATAATGTTTCCAGGGGGATACATAGCAAATGTAAACCTTGGAAAGGGTTAGCAGCTTCAAAAGACTATTGCAAACAACATGCCAGACAAGAATGCACTTTAAAGATGAATGGATTTCATCAGGAAATCTTTAGGCAGAGATGTATGCAAATGTACTCCCACCACTTATGCAACAACTCAGCCTTTTGAAGCTTCACCCTGAAGTGGAGACCTTTGTCTGCTGATCACCTGGTACATGAAGACGTGATTAGAGCCCCAATGAACAATTCAGGGTGTGCTGGGTTTGAGCCAAGGCAGTTATGAACTTTGTAACCTCACAGAAAATCCTTGGTGAGGTTTGAAGGACTGACTCTTCACCAAGCCCTCATTGGAGTTGGGGTGATTATTGATAAGCTTTTTTAGTATTCATGGAGGTTCTTTTATTTTTTCTCTGTTATCTATTCACCTTAAGAATAAATGTGCTTGCTCCGGAAAAGCTGTGTGCCACCTCATAATTGTGAGCAGTTATGCTGTTTGTAGCCTCTGAAGGGAATGCAGTCTGATTTGCTGGGGAATTCACAGGATAGGCAGAAAACTATGCAGACTTGAAGGACCCTGTTCAGCAGGGAAAGAGACAGAGATCTCCACCCAAGAGAGGTAATGACTGAGGAGCCTGGAGTCTAGAGTGGATACCCTTCCTGCACCACAACGGAGAAATGCAGGTACATTTGCCCTCAGATGCGACAATCTACAACATTAGCACTTTTCAGGAAATCTCCCACAGCTAGGAGTGCTAGATAAGCCATTGGTGTTTTTCCAGCATGTTATCTAGGCACATCCTGAGTCACAAAATAATAACTATGGGTCTAAGCATGAAGTCTTTACTCAAGCAAAATCCCATCATATCAATTGAAATTCCAATTAAAGATGAGATGCCTGAGTCAGGACTTTGGGACTAAGTCCTTGGCCCAGGCAACTTGGCTCTTAGCTGGATTCTTCATTGGCTTCTCATGTGCTGTGCTAGGCAGTGCTGGAAAGAAGTAGTTCTTGTCTTCAGCCAGAGGATCCCAAGCAGGTATAGATGTAAAGAGCTCTCTTCTTCCAGCTACCGCTTCTTAAAGGTGTGGCAAATTGCCGGCACTATTATCATGGGTCCCGTGCTTTCTCTTTTTGGAGGGGGGCGGGTTTCAGGGTGCCATTTCTTGCCCCTGAACAGGGTATTAACTACCCCACTAGTATTCTAGAGGAGGGGAGTGGAGACGGAGGGACCCGGGCCCTCCCTCTACTCCAGGTCCCAGCCCAGGGATCCTGAGGATAGTAGTAAACCACTAGAACTAGTTATTCCTTCCCCTGGGCTACTTCTCTCTCCTGCCCTTCAGCTTGTGAGGCTTCCTGCCCTCTCTCTGCACAAGCCAGTTATCCCTTTACTTAGGGTCTGGGTCTTCTTAGCTCAACGCAGCACTTCTCCAAACTCTCCTCTGCTTTCCTCCAAATTGCTCTCTGCTCCCACACCAAACACTCTGTTTCAACTCCTTCAAACTGCTCTCTGCTCCAACACCAATCCACTCTGCTTCAACTCCTTCAAATTGCTCTCCACTCCAACACCAATCCACTCTGTTTTCAACTCCTTCAAACTGCTCTCTGCTCCAACACCAATCCACTCTGTTTCAACTCCTTCCCCTCTCTGATTAAAGCAGGGTTTTTTAATCAGGTGATTGGCTTCAGATGCTTTAATTGGCTTCAGGTGCCTTAATTGGCTCTAGGTGCTCCAACCAACTTCTAGCAAACTTTCTTCCCTCTACAGGGAATAAGGCTCCCCTCTAACACTCTCCTGCTGCCTTCTGGCCATGGTATATCACAAAAGACAAAGGTTAGTTTACCTATCCTGGAACAGACTGTGTGAATTTCACAAAAACAGTCCTGCACAATAAGGATCTCTGTTAAAGCCTACTTGATTGAGAAAAAGAGACAATTGTATTAAAACATAATATGGAAGCAGATTTAGCCTTAATTCAAATATTAATCTAGACAGCTACAGACTTATTGGTATGAAAATAGAAGTTAGAAATAGCATGATGCACAGCATGTCATGATCTACCAAAGTTTGGCCACAGATTCCTTGCTGATAAGCTGCAGGTCAGCATATCAGTCTCAAAGCATGTCTATACTAAAAAGCTTTGCTGCTTTAACTATACTGGTATAGTTCAAGTGGCAAATCCCCCTCCTTTAATGTGGATACAATTATATCAATATAAAAATAGTATACTGGTATAGCTTATTCCAGTCTGGGAATAAAATACACACTGTATTTTATTTGTAAATGTGTTTAATGAAAACATTTTTTTTCACATCAGGTTTAGAACAAAATTTTATTTTTAACAAACTGAAATGTGGAGCCTAACCTACATAGGCAAGATATCTCTTTAAATGGTGCCTGCTAGAAACACTTTTTGTATGAGGTCTGTTTGGTGATTATAAAAAGAGGAAGAAGAAGTTTTCTGCATATTACACAAACACAGGAAATGGAAATTCAGTCAGGGGCTCTTATCATACAATAGACAGACTTTCTTTGTCTGGATACTTTACCCACATTTTTCAGCTCAACTTGAATTACATTTGGAGAAAATACTGATTAACAGATGAGCTCAATCATCACAGAAATAAAGGATGTTATCAAATGAATGCATAGTTTTTCCAAAACCAGGCATTAGCTTCCTAAACATGAAAGGTAAGCAGCGTGGCATCATGGACAGAGAGAAGACATCTGGATTTCACTGTGCCACCATTTAGTAAAACCTCCCACTATCCTTGTGAAGGATTAATTAATGTTCATACAGTGTCTAGAGATCCTCAGATAAGAGCTACATATGTATAAAGATTTCATACTGGACAACTTCTCTTATTACGCAAGAACCCTGTTTGGTGATCAAAGGACAATACTGATGTAGCTAAACTGGTAACCAGCAATGTAGCACTCAGCCAACACCTTTTAAAGTACACAACATGGAGCAATAAAATATGGCAAAGCATAGAATTATGGAACATCCACCTGTGCTTAGTGGCTGCTGTAATAGGACAAGGCTGAGAATAATTTATAATCACAATATGCCAAATAAACACTGTACTGCTTTGTGCAAACACAGTTTGTTTATACCAAAAACATGAGGGAGCCTGGTAGAACCTGCTAAAGCTAATGTTGATAAGTCATTTCTGTCTTCATCATAACTTTCCACATTTATCTTTGAGACTGAAATTTTCCATCCTTGGTCCCTGCACAAAAGTGAATTTCCCATCTTTTAAAAGTTATGGGAGAGTGGTAAAATATATCCATACTTCAAAAGTGGTGATAATAATAAAATCAATTGGAGTTTGAAGCTTGGCAAGGTCACAGTACTCAGTGAGGTCTACTACCGTTTTAGTCTTTTAAGCAAAGATAATAAGCATTGAAAATTTCTGCACAACTTAAGACTTTTCCCCCTTATAAAGCCTAATGAAACTCCATCCTTTTTTGACATATTGACCTCAGTGGAATTAGTCTACTCACAACCTTAAAGATAAGCACATGCTAGAGCGCATCCTCAAACTGAACCCTCCTGGCAAGATGAGAGCATAGCATGATTCCCAAGTGTGCTCTTGCAAATGGTAGGCTTATTGTCTGCATTTCACCTCAAAAACTCCACCCAAAATTACCCTGTCCTGGAGTTGGTTATCCCACATAATGCAAGTAGTCCTTGAAAACCCAAGGCACAGTCTGTTTTTCCCACATAGTGAATGTAGCTAAGAAACTGTTATAACTTTGTTTTCACTGCACTGAGCCTTTAAATTTCCAAGACATATCCATCTCCAGGAGCAGCTGCTGTTCTGTGAGGCACAGCATGTTACAGAAGAGATAAATTATGGTTTTCTACAAGATCTGAACTATGTTATATCCTTTTTTGTTGCATTCTTTCATCCAAAATAAGTCACTCAGAGTAAAAGTGCAGAAGTTGCTCTTTGAAAAAACTAACTGCTGTTACTGAACTTTGTTATTGTATAAGTGCACTGACTCCCATTTCTATTCAAATTCAAGGAGCACTGACAGTGCTTCTGTCAGCCGGGAGCAAACCAAGATTATGAGTTTTCCCTCATTACAATTCCAGAGTTGAAGAGAAGGTCCTTTATGTTGCTGAGGAGCAGTTGGTCTTGTAAACTTGCTCCACCTTTTGCAGGGTTTCAGTCAATTAGGGAGAAGCAAAGATGATACAGTTTGTGGGCCTCTTCTCCCTCACTGATGAGAAGGAGTCCTTCTCTTGCAACATTGCACAGAAGAAGCACAAGTGGTCCAGGCTCTTTTAACAGGTTTTCTTCTTCAAATTATTTACTTAGTTACATATATATGAATGGTATTTTGGGAGTTTTTAATTAGGGTTAAATCATTGGGTGAAATAAAAGTAATTTCTACGTTCAGGTGGAAAGTCAAACCTGTATTTTTAAAAATGAAATGCTTGTGTTTAAAAACACAAAAACCCCACATTTATTTAAAAAAATGAATTACTGCAATTACTTAGGTTTATTACTGGAAGAAGTTGGTATGCATGGCCTGTTATGCTATTTCATTCAGGGGCCTGAAAGAGTGTTTTACATCTATATCGTATGTTGACATTGCAAGATGCACTTCACCAAGTAAAGAGCATTGATGCCATTAAGAATTTGAATAGAAATGGGAGTCAAGTGCCTTATTCTACAAACGATCACTAATGTAAGCAGTGTTTGGTACTGTGAGTAGTTCATTTGAAGTCAATATATCTAATAGTAAGCATTGCCCTTAGAAGAGGCTGATCATTGGAGGTGAGATCACTTTAGAGGCTGAAATTGGGTTTAATCCTTAAAGTACTGTCCCAAGTTATTCCATGTATCTCACTTTGCAGGACTGCTGCAAGGATAATGCTTGGGAGATGTTCAGATACCACTGTGATAAGGACTATATAAGTACCTAGATAGACATATTGGCAGAGCAATATGGGGAAATTTGCAGGGCAGATGACTGTCTTGTGGCGTAGAAAGCTTTGTTTTCTGAACCTGGCTGGCAAACTTCATAAACACTAGCATAGTTTTAGCTATTGGTTGAAACCATTTGCTTTCTGTTTGCTAATATTGTCTCCACCCTGCCACCTCTGCCTCAAAGTGTTATATATGAAAACTGTATATTGAGGTCTTTGGCAGTGCCTGTAAATAACATGCTATGGAAAGATGTGTAGGTATAGTGATGCCAATGCTCATGATATTAGGTTTGTCTTAAGGCCCCAGCTCCTGAATTCATATGACTATGACATCTCAACTTTCATTTAATTTTTTTTCCCCAGCCCTTATGGTGGTAACGAAAAACATGAAAACACAAATCCTAATGGCTCCAACACTGGAAGACAAACAAAAATGTTAGTTTTAGAGCAATCTCATGATTTTGGGGGCCTGACTCATGATTTTTGTACATGTGGCATTGGTGTTATTGAATCGCATAGAATAACAACACAGGGGGTGGACAAGGCATAAGTGTCCTGCAGCCGTGTTGAGGGAAAGACAGAGGTGCTGGAATAATTTGTATAGTAGGGGTGCTGAGAGCCACTGAACCAGACTGTAAACCCTGTATATAGTGGAAGCCACTTCAAGTCAGGGGTTCTGCAGCACCCCTAGTTCCAGCATGTATGGAAAGAGAAGTTTTGGAGGGGAGAAGGGAGGTAAGTTTCCCCAAAGGATTGTGGGTTAATGATGCTGTCCTGCAGTGTTATTTGGGAGGAAATGTGAGTGCTGTCTTTAACTTTACCCTGACTGGTGTGCATGTAGGGATGAATGACAGTGAATCCTGTGACACTCAGGCCTTGTCTACACTACAAATGCTTTACCAGTATAGAATTGTCTACAGCCAAGCACTGAGGTACACCCGCATTTGCTCCAACCCCTCAGACAGAGACCAACACCTACAAGATCTTCACCAAGCTTTCTCAAAACTACAATACCCGCACAAGGAAATAAGGACACAGATCAACAGAGCCAGACGTGTACCCAGAAGCCTGCTGCTGCAAGACAAACCCAAGAAAGAAAACAACAGAACACCACTGGTCATCACCTACAGTCCTCCGTTAAAACCTCTCTAACGCATCATCAGTGATCTACAACCCATCCTGGACAACAATCCCTCACTTTCACAGGCCTTGGGAGGCAGGCCAGTCCTGGCCCACAGACAGCCCGCCAACCTCAAGCATATTCTCACCAGCAACAGCACACCGTGCCATAACTCCTCTAACTCAGGAACCAATCCATGCAACAAACCTCAATGCCAACTCTGCCCACATATCTACACCAGCAACACCATCACAGGACCTAACCAGATCAGCCATACCATCACTGGTTCATTCACCTGCACATCTACCAATGTAATATATACCATCATGTGCCAGCAATGCCCCTCTGCTATGTACATCGGTCAAACTGGACAGTCCCTACGAAAAAGGATAAATGGACACAAATCAGATATCAGGAATGGCAATATACAAAAACCTGTAGGAGAACACTTCAATCTCCCTGCACACACCATGAAAGATTTAAAGGTCAGCATTTTGCAGCAAAAAAACTTTAAAACCAGACTGCAAAGAGAAACTGCAGAGTTGCAATTCATTCGCAAATTTGACACAATCAGTTTGGGACTGAACAGAGATATTGAATGGCTAGCTAACTACAAGAGCAGTTTCTCTTCTCTCGCTGTTCACACCTCCAGTTCAGCTGCTAGAGGAACACCTCACCCTCCCTGATTAGAGATAACAGCTGGTTCAGCCTGATTGGACTAACCTTGTTATCTCCCACCTGGTTCTTGCCTACCTATTTATACCCGCCCCTGGATACTTCCACTGCATGCATCCGACGAAGTGGGTATTAGCCCACGAAAGCTTATGCTCTAATACTTTAGTTAGTCTTTAAAGTGCCACAGGACTCTTTGTACTTTTACCAGTATAGCTATACCCGCAGATTACCCCTAGCGTAGACACAGCTTATGCCAACATATGGAGCTTTTCCTGCTGGTAGAGTAACACCATCTCCCCGAAGGTTAGCTGTGTGATGGGGGCACCCTCCTGTTGGCATGGCAGTGCCGACATTAGGGATGTTGCTAGCTTAGCTGCTTCTACCCTGTGCATGTTGCCACTGGGGGTGTTGCTGGCACATCTCTGCCTACACTGGGTGGGGGTGTGTGGTCAGCACACCTCTGTCTATGCCATGGGGCAATGGCGGTGGCAGGGCCGTGGCTGCACCGGGGGTGCGTACATGTGACAGCGGCAGGACTGTGTCCCGTGGTGTGGTCTGGTCTCAGTGGTTTAGGTCATGGCTATGGTGCCAGACTGGAGCTGCCTGATGGCCGTTGTGGGATCCCTGTCCCTCAGCTGCACCAGGGACCTGCCTAATTGGGCCTGATCCCGCAAAGGCGGGATCTGGTATCACTCTGCACCGGCCAGGCCCGGGGCCCAGTGGGGCTCCCCACAGCACTTCAGCGGGAGCTGGACCCCGTGCAGGATCGGGCCCAAGGAAGCCAAGAGCACAACAGCCAGTACCCTCGCAGGGCGCAGACTCGGGCCCTGCAATGACAGTGGGGGCGACGCCAGCTGACATCATTCCCCCCCCTCACCGCAGCCAGCCCCCGCCTCGCGGTCGCGCGCAGCAGTTGCTAAGGCCTGGAACTGGGGGTGTGTCCGTGTGTGTCCCAGGCTGGCCAATCGCAGGCTGCTGTCGTCACCGCCGACCAATCTCAGACTCGGAACCACAACAACATCGAGAAAGAAGGAGGGGGACGGCTCTATCCAATCAGCGAGCAGGATCCACAGACCAATCAGCGCGCAGGACGATTTGGGCGGACTTTTCAAAACGGAAAAAATCTTAGGTCCCTTTAAAAGTGTGATTCGACTTTGTTTCCGTCTCCTTCCGCGTCCCCACCTGGTAAACACCCGGAGAAATCTCGCTGCCAGGGAGGGAGTGTTGTGCACCCGGGCGCTGTCTGGGGACATCTGATAGCCTAACGGAGCGCAGTGGTTGCTCTCTCGGCCTCTTTGTCTACGACTCCCCAGGGGGACTCTTTAACTGCCCCCTCCCCGACCTGACATTTCACCGGCCAGGCCTGCTCGAGATCATTCCGCCCGGGAACATCTGCGGTTTTGGAGAAACAAAACAAGGGGGTGTGGGCGCGGCGGGTCACGTGACGGGGCGGAGCGGAGGGGACGAGGAGCCAGTCGAGCCGAGCCGCTTCCATTTTGCTGTGGCCTCAGCTGCCCGTCGCTGGGCGGCCGCGGGGAAGGCGGCGGCGATGGTGCTGCTCGTGGAGTGAGTGCGGGGAGGCGGGGGCTGCGCGGGCCGCTCGCTGGTGACGGCGCCGCCTGGATGTGGGGCCGGGATCGGGGCCGCTGCGCGATTCTGCGGTGACAAGAGGCTGGAATCGCCCCCCGCCCCGATCTGCGCTTCACCCCCGGACCCGCTTCTCTGGCGGGGGGGGGGGACAGCGCTGCTGAGAGGTAGGGGCCGCCCCGAGAGCGGCGGGAGAGCCGCTGGGGGCCAGGGGCTGAGGGGGGACGGCGGGGACTGGTGGAAAACAAGAGGGGGTTGGGAGCAGTCACGGGGGGGGAAAGGGGGAGCCGTTGGTCTTGAGGGGGCTGGGGACGAAGGGGGGGCTGGGGACAGTCGCTGTGGGGGAGGAAAGGGGAGTCGTGGGGATGGAGGGACGGAGTTGGGAAGGGGGTCGTTGGGGCTGGGGTAATCTCTGGGAGGAAGGGGGAGCTGTTGGCGGAGGGGGCTGAAAGGAAGACGGGGGCTGGGGGCAGTCGGTCGTGGGGAAGAGGGGGGTGTCGATGGGGCTGGGAAGAGGAGGAGGAAGGAGCAGCCGCTGGGGTTAAGGGGCTGGGAAGGGGAAGTGGGGGGGGGGCTGTCCTCTCCCTCCGCTGGTCCCCGGAGTTTTGTGTTGTGCCCCCTCTCTCCTCACTTTATGTGTCTGAGAACCGGCGGCACCCTAGTCGGGACCCCTTTGTGCGGGGCACTGTGCGAAGGCAGATGTCTGCCCCACAGCTGGGTCTCGCTTTCTTAGGGCTGCAGAGCAACCTCCCTTTGTTTTGTTTCTTTTTCTCTCTCCCTTCTTCTCCTTGTGATAAGTTTCAGTTACTGAACAAAGACACCCCCACCCCGCGCACCAGGGAAGATGGTGGGTGGCTGTGATTTAAGTGTATAAAGAGCCTGATCACTTCTGTGTGGCAATTCAACGATTTCTAAAGTGACAGAGTCCAGACTAACTAACAAGTCCAGACTAACTAACAAGTCCAGACTAACTAACAAGGCTACCTCTCTGATTCTTAACGATTTCTAAAACATACCTAGATTAGATGGGGGAGAGTCTGGTGATAATTAAATTTTGAGATGTTTTGGGTGGAGCGTGACCAGTAGCCACTGCGTGTCTCCAACCACCTAACCAAAACTCAATGTGATTCATTTATGTAAGGCATTGTACGGTTGCTGCTGAACCTCCCTCTCCAGTATTATTATTTTATTTAATAACAAATCAGGCCAGAACTGTCCTGTGGTCTGTGTAGGAGACAACATCCCACACCCAAAAGCAATTGCCAAACACCCCACACCCTCACAGGAGAGGACTCCTCTCTCTTCTCTCCCCTCCTTCCGGGTGGGAAGCATATATCACCATCTTCTCCCAATTCATTTCAGCCTCCTTTCCCCATAGAAGGGTAGGACTAAGTACATCACCCTAAGCTTTTTCTCCAGTAAAGAGACAATGTTTCAAAACAAGGGGAATAAGTGTTGCTAAAGCTGGGCTCTGAATGTTTCACACTGATATTTGAGTCTAAATCCTGTCTGACTCCAGTTGTCTAATTTTCATTCAATGGCAAGCTACAAAATACTGACATTTGTTTTCCTATTAAGATGAAGGATTTTGGGGCTGAAGAACAAATGAGCAATGACACTTTCTGGCTGTTCAAGCAATTAAATCTACATTTGGAGCAGGAATGGAAGTTTCAGCCTCGGGAGAAGGGGCTGAGCCTGATTGAGCGCACCATTGAGGTGAGGAGCAGGAGAGCTTTGGCTCTAGGGGTGGAAGAGTTAATTATTCATGAGATTGATCCATTGCAATGAGTACTAGCTGTGTAAATATCAAAAGCTCTACTGTAGTTTTACTCTAGGGAATTGCAGTACATGAAACTAAATAATGAAGGGATGCTGTTCAAATTTAATACACAAGTTAGGTTTTATAGAAACAAACTTGTAAGAAACTGAATACCAGTAGAAACACGTCTTTTTAAAATCCCATTATCATTTTTTCTATATAAACATCCTTTTTATGTTTTTGTGGTGGTATTTTAATTAAAATAAATTGATATATTATGTCAATATTATATTATGAATGGTCTTTAAATTCCAACACTTAAATCCACTAGATATTTTAATTAATGGAAGAACCAATTTAAAAAAAGGTGAGTTTTGTATCCGCATCTGATCTTTGATCTTGCAAAAATGGTCTGCAGATATCTGTAGATTTCAGGGTTCTGGTATATAAAATTTGGATCTGCATACATCTGCAATCCACAAAAATGGTCCATGGATAGCTGCAGATTTGCAGGGCTCCAGGGATGCTTTCCTAAGTTGGAGTTTAATGCCCTAATCAAACCAGTCAGGCTCTGTGTCTGCTCCTCCTAGCAGGTACAGAGCCCCACTGATTTCAATATGAAGTGAATAGATTAGGTAAAAGACTTATTTTAAGTATTAATGTTTCGATCTTGATTGTGTGCCTTCAGGTATAGAAAATATTATTGGATTTTGTAGATTTTAATGAGAAATGCTTGTCATAGTGCTTTATGTCTTCAAAATACTGTAAAAACAACTAAAACAATTCTGCAGGTTGTAAACTTCTTGGGGTATATTGACAAATTAGGCTGTGGGGACATATAATTAAGGGAAATGGACTTTTATACATTTAACCAAAGGCATGTGAAGTGTCATCCCATGTAATTTAATATTTTAATGATCTCTGTAGAACTGATCTAATGAGCTTTTCTGAATTTTAGCTGAATATGGAATATTTTAACTGGACACTATAAAGAGGGATTTTGATGGATAATCTGTATAATCCTATAGGTAGCTCCAGGAGCACCCCTGTTTATGTGCCTACATATCAAATGACTGAAGTGGTTCCTCAATACGAGCAGGGCTCATAAAAGGTTTAATGTTTGCAATCTAGTGGAGAGTAGAAGGAATTCATTTAATACAGGAATTTTTCTGTGGCCTTTGCCCGCACCCTGAAGTTAAGGCTTATTCTGCTTTATATATATTTTGGTAACAATTGTCTTTTAAAAACAAATGCATATTATAAATATGGTTATACTGGATTTTGCACCAAGTTGACTTAGAAGGTCTTGCCTTCAGTCCAAACACCATGCGTTTGCTGTGAGGCTCTGTAGGATAATTTACTCCTTGTTTGGTAAATTAAAAAATCCACTGTTTTCTCAATATACTTCTTTTAAGAGAATATTTGCCATCTGCTTGCCTACTTCTAAGACAGATGACTTTGCATGATATAGTGTTGGTAAATGCTGATTTTACTCATTTCATTGCAGAATGAAAACACTTTATGTCCAAGACTAAGGAATGCCAAGGTTGAAGATCTGTGGAGTCTGACCAGTTTTTTTGGGTTTACAACTGAAACATTTGTCCTGGCTGTCAACATTCTGGACAGATTCTTGGCTCTTATGAAGGTATCTTGAGTGAGGAAGAAGTACTACTATGGCAAAGATCTCTGTGTTGAATATGCACCCTTCCTGTTTAGTTTTACATTCATGAGGTTTGCTTTGAAGTAAGGTAAAAAACAATCAAGATTCTTTAGTAATAAACAACTGCAATTCCTGTCTCCTGACTATCCACATCCTGTGATAGCTCCTCGTTCAGAATGGGGTAGGTCATTTCATGACAGAGAAGATGCTCAGAGTGATTATCAAACATTTGGGCATCATAACTTTGCATCTAGCTCTACTTAGGTAAACAAAAAATATGGCTCAGGTTCTTGCCCTTAAAAGCCTATAATCTTAATCCATTAAGATGAGTCACTATTTTGCAAACTATTCTTAGAGTATTGAGAAATGTGTATAACTGGCCAATCTATGTGTAGTGTTGTTACTGTATAGTCCAGTGGAACTGCTTCATGAATTGCATTGTCAGAGTATTTTCAGTAGAGGGTGCTCAGCTGTGGAACTGGTTTCCTCCATGGCTTCTGGAAGTTGTGCATTTCAGGATATGCATTAGTTTAAAAAAAAAAAAAAATTCCTCTTAACACTTAATTTTTTTGTTATACTGACAGCACTTTGCTAGTACCTTTCTAGTAAAAATGCACTTTGTCGTGGTAGTTTATATGTAGGATTTGGCTTAGACAGGCATCATGAAACAGTAAATGCAGTCTAAACCTTTTATTTAATGTTCATATTGTAGTAGTGCCTAAAGATCTCAGGCTAAATCCCTGTTTAGCTGGGTGTTGTACGAACATACATGACAGTCATGTGCAAAAGAATTTGCAGCCTAAAACATGAAATGCTTCGTGTTTAACTGTAAAGGTTGTGTGGCTTTTAAACATGTTGTTTCCATAGTAACATCATGTGGGTCAGTAGGTCATAACAGGTGTAACAATTGATAAGTGTTGTTTTTTCTTTCAGGTGAAACCTAAGCATTTATCTTGCATTGGAGTCTGTTGTTTTCAACTGGCTGCCCAAGTCATTGAAGAGGAATGCAATATTCCGTCCACTCATGATGTCATCCGGATTAGCCAATGTAAATGCACCGTTTCCGATCTGAAACGGATGGAAAAAATAATTTCGGAAAAACTGCACTTTGAATTTAAAGCTACTACTGCCTTAACCTTTTTGCACTTGTACCATACTATTGTAGTCTGTCATACCTCAGAAAGGTAAGTGTAGTTATATATCATATACCATATCTGCAATGATCTGTCATGATTATAAGAACCTTTGCCTCGTTTTAGTTTCATTAAATCAAATGCTGATATTAGCTTAAAATAGCCATTTTTTAAACTTAATTTTTACCTGAGTACAAACTTCTTTTATTATTTGTAGGAAAATAGTCCTGAATCTTGACAAATTAGAAGCACAGCTGAAAGCTTGCAACTGCCGATTAGTCTTCTCTAAAGCAAAAGTATGTACAGCTAAATTGTTTTGCTTACTAATTCATAACTGGATTTTGATTTGTGTATGCTGAGTGTGTGTTTTGTACTTCCAGCCATCCATATTGGCCTTGTGTCTTCTCACTCTGGAAGTTCAGACTTTAAAATCCATTGAGCTGTTTGAAATTGTTCTGCGTGTTCAAAAGCATTCAAAGGTAAACCATTTTAAATGGCTTGTTTGCCTGTTGGCTTTGGCACTGAATAACGAAGTACCACTTTCCCAAACACGGGCATCATGAACACAACCATAAGATGTTGGATAATACCAGCACCGTTCCCCTTAGCATCTTGAGATATAAAACATGCCATACCACTAAGACAAAATTACATGGGTACACTTTGTGCTCTCTTGTTTACCAAGAAGCAATCTGATAGCAGGGTCTTATTGGATACGTATATGATTAAGAACCTGTTAAGTTCTTCATCTTATCCAGTCTACTTAAATGTGGATCCTAGGAAGCTCCCATGTAAGAAGCAGGACGACTGGGGAAGGGGCTTGAACATGACACTTAAAATGTCTATGTAAACATATCTGTTGGTGGTGGTTCTTACAGTAAAGCTGTTTGATACAGAAAAAGTGAAAGGCATGGTCTTAAAAGCATTAATGAAACTAGCAGAGCTGAGCGATTTTGTCTCATCTCTAAGGGCTTGTCTACACTTACATTTTATAGTACTCTAAGTTGCTGGCTCGGGTGTGAAAAATCACCCCTTCCTCCCCCCGAGTGCAGCAAGTCTGAGTGCTTTAAAGCGCTAGTGTAGTCAGGTTCTGAGTGCTGGGAGCAGCGCTTGGAGTGAATCCCTTTTTGGAGGTGGATTACCAGGAGCTTGCTGTTCACACTTGCACTTCAAAGTGCTGCCATGGGAGCATTCCCATGACAGCGGTTTTGAAGTTTCCAGTGTAGCCATGCCCTAAGTGTACAATAAAACCAAGACTTTACAACGAACGAATCTACCCAGATTTATTTAACCTGAAATGTGTTTCCAGCCCCAAAGGAATTATTTCATATTTCCTAGCTCTGAATAATTTTGTCTAACATCCTTCATAAAATCATTGATAGTGCACAATTTTAATGTTCTTAATACACATTAAATAGTATAACAGATAATTCTACTGTTTTGTTACTTTGTGAAAATCCTAAGATTCAGGGTCCTGAGTATACGGGCATACACTGTGTTTTGTGAGGCAGCGACTAACTGGCTCATTTGCTTAAACCTGTCTTTAACTTAAAGGCAACATGAATTTTATTTGAACTGTCAGCTTCATATTGTATTGCACAAGATTATCTTGGGCCATGCTAAAGGAGCTGAACTTGAAAAAATGGAAAAGACTGACTTTAATCCATTACTTCAGCAGCATACCAGCATGTTTGTAAAGTTGAGGAGGCTTCATTCTAGACTGTCTGCACTATAACTACTTAGATGTTTTTCTCCCTTTTTTTTTTCTTTTTAAGATAAGTGATAGTGACCTACTCTACTGGCGAGAGTTGGTTTCAAAATGCCTAGCAGATTATTCTTCTCCTGAATGTTGCAAACCAGATCATAAGAAGTTAGTTTGGATTGTTTCAAGACGTACAGCCCAGAATCTACAAACTAGTTACTGTAGTGTACCTGAGTTGCCAACTATACCAGAGGTTGGATATTTCAATGAAAGTGAGAGGTAAGTAACATTCCTAAAGTGGTGGTTTTCATCGATTTGACAGTTTCTGCAAGCATTGTGGTGACACTTAGTCATATAAATAGATTTGATTCAGTAGTTCTTATTTGCATGAACAGTTTCTTAAGGAAATGTAATCTTTCTGGTTGCAGTCCAAACTGACTTAAGTCTCCAAAGCTATATATTGCTTGGGTAACTAGAAAATCACTTTTGTTTTCCCAAGCAGTTGAAGTCGTGTGTCATGATCTGACCTAACAGCTCCCAGAAATTTAATTTTAAGGACTGCAACCCAAATATTCAATAAATAAGTAGTTTTATTGTTGGATATAATTTTTACTACTTTAGTCCATGTTAATTTTTGTTTCAGGAGTTTCTTAAAGGACTGTAGCTAAGAAGTTAGTGTGTTCGGGAACCAAATTTAAGGGAAGGTGAGGGGGAAAGCAGGTGTGGTGGGGTGTGTTTCGTTTTTTTTATTTTTTATTTTTAAATGAGATGGCTGGTTGGTATCTCTGAACAAAATCAGAAGAAAATAGCTGAGGTGAGGCAAAGTAGCTTTATCACAAGGAAGTTTAAACACATTTGCAAATAGTTTCTGTTAAAACTACCTTTGATATAACTCTTCCTTATGAAAATGTGTAACCTTCCTTCACAAGAAGACAACTTTTTTGTTTCATTTTAATCACGTTTGCAGTAGTGCCTAAGAAGCACCATTGTGCAAACACAGTAGCATGCAGTCCCTTCTCTGAAGAACTTACAATCTAAATCAACAAGACAGCTACAGCATGGGGGGGAGGGGGAGATATAACTCAGGGAACTAATAATGCTGAGCTCTTGTTGGAAACATATTTGCCCTATATCATGTTTGTGCCACAATTTTTTGGAGGTGTCTGGTTAAAAAAAGATAACCAAAATGAAAAGAAAAGGGAGAGGGACATTGAGAGGAGCAGGGTAGGAGGTAAGAGGGGCAGATGTGGAGTGAAACTGAGGTGAAGAGACTAAGGGAGAGGAAGGGACAGGGTTGGAGCAAACAGCCAGTCAGCATAGGACAAAGTCCTGTCAAAATCATAGAAAGGTGTCTGTGTGCTGGTTCCTGTTTGGCTGCTCCCGCAACAAATGCTATTGGCTGGAGTCTCTGGAGGAGTTTGGCTTGGCTCCAAGGCCACATGCAGGGGAGGCACCACCTGTGTTGTAGTGCCCCCAGAGTTTGTGGGGATCCCCTCCACACTTTTGAGTGCATGTATTTGCTTGTGGAAGTGATGGCCCCCGCTGGGCCCCATTTTGCTACCTCCGCTTCCTCATGCAATAGTCTCTAACTAGGTGAGTTTTTTGCACATCAGTCTGATCCTACACCTGTTGATTTAAATGGCAGTCATAGTAAACCTTTAGTAACCTGGATGGTTGTCAATACTAAATATTTTAAAGAAACTAGGAGCAGTGCAATTTCACACAACAGTAAAAACATAGTGGGAAGACTTACAGAGCCTGTTTGCGTCACTTAATAAGTGGCAGCATATAGTGATTAAAAACTAGGTTCAATCCTTGCTAATATGCTGTGATTTAAGCATTGGGAGCACAGTAACTAGTAATACAAGCTTTTTCTAATATTTTTTGAAGTCTCTTTGCCAGTGGAATTAAATTCTTTAGGACTAGAAGTATGAAGAGGTTTTGAATTTTATTGGCATCTGACATTATACAGCACCTCAATACCTTTATAGGAACAAAATATTCCACAAGAAAATGTGGGATCAAAAAAACCCAAACTACTTTGCTACTCATGGCTGTTTGCGTAGTCGTCATGGCTTGAGTAAATTACAAATAACTCTTTCTTCTCTTTTAGTGAAGACTCCTGTGAAGACATGAGCTGTGGAGAAGAAAGTCTTAGCAGTTCTCCTAGTGATCTAGAAGGCAACTTCTTCTTTGACCTCAAACCTGCTCCTGAGTGGAAAGCTCTCAACTGTCAGTCTTAGCAATTTGATTGCACTAGAGTACAATTTTTAAATGTACCATAGGTTTTCTTGGCAATAATAAATGAGTAGGTAGTATCCAGGCAAGAGTTGCCATGGAATACCTAAGTGCTTATGATGCCTGCCTTTTTTTAGAACTCTGATTTAAACAGCCATTTAGGTGCCCGTTCAGCAAAATACTTACACAGCCATAGTCCTGTTGAAGTGGACTGCTCTTGTGAGTAAAATGATGCATGTGGATAAGTCCCTTGCTGGACTCGGTCTAGCAGTATAATGGGCTAGTATTTCAAATGGTAAAACTGCTTTTAAGCTTTAGAGCACACACAATCTTCTAAGAAAAGAGGTTGTATGTGCTCTATTGTACTCGTTTCTTTTGGAGCAGGAAGGTATTTTTAACCAAAATTATATATTTTAAAGGTGTACTCTAAAGATTTTAAAATCTTTGCTTTTTAAACTTCAGGAATCTTTGTTTAATCAGGAGTATGCATGATCTATCTATTTTTGGGAGGAATATAGACTTAAATATCATTTAAACCCATTCATACGAATGATAGTCTAGTATGTATGTGCCAGGGTTTATTTTAGCATTTTCATTTTAAACTAATGCAGATAAGCTTATGCTGAATTTCGTAATATGAACTTTAATGTTTAAAATGTTAGTGTGAACATCTCAATTAATACTATTAGACTAGAAGTATTAACATGTTAAATTTGATAAGTCTACATTCCTTTAAATATTTAACCCTTGTAGTTGATTTCAGTATTCTTCTACTGTCAAATGACTAAATCCATACTCGGACTGGTTTGCATGCTTTTATGTGAAAGCTGTTAGTGCAAGAAGAATTGGTATTATGCAGAAATGTCAGGTAAATGTGAAGTTGATAAAGTGGTTGATATAATAGCAGAAACTTTGTAATTTTTTTTTTCATTTTTTTTAAAGCACACAGATTAGTATGATTGCATTTCATTTGAGAGTGGAAAGCTAGCAAATGAGGAAATTCACTGTGTAGAATAACGGTAAATGTGTGGTAGTGCCAATGTAAAAATGAAGGGGCAAAAAATGACAAGCTAAAGTTTAATGTTTGTAGAAGTAAAGATCTTTCTAGGATGATGTGAATGGTGTGATGTAAGTTCCTAAATGTTATATGCTTTCAGTTTTATAAACTTATACAAAAGTTTACAAAATGTATTAAAAAAATGTAAATTTTAAAAATGTACAGAAAAATCTTAACTTTAAATGAACAAAAGTACTGTATTTTTTTACTTTGTGTATGTACCTTTCTGTATGTAGCTTGCATGTGGATATTAATTTATTGTGTATTCTGTATGATAGAAATACTGTCTATTGAAGGCTTGCTTTTTCTACAGCAGGCCTCAACATCCAAGATATTTTCTGAACCCAATCTCTGTTAAAGGTTATTAAACCTACTGTTTTGCTTCAGTTCAGAATAGAAATAAAGCAGTTGTATTTATATTTGTGTAAATCTACTGCAATCTAAGACTTCTCAGTAAAGTTATATCAGCTGCTCTATATACTGAAACACTGGCTTGGTTTGAAACTTTTCTACATGGATTATTTAAACTTTTTTCTGAAAAATTTAAAGGAAAATATTATCCTTTATATGCTAGGTTTTTATAGATTGGGTCTCCAATAAGAGCCAGCTAACTAGACTTTGATTCCTGTTTTGATTCATGAATTGTTTAAAACGTATCTAAAATGGCTCTACATAGTGACTTTAATTAAATCAGAACGTAGTTAAGCAATCACAGGGGAAACCCAGTCTGCCTAAGCAAAATTTTCTGTTGCCCCCAGCTAAGAAAATTCCTATCTCAGATTGGCTTCTCCTTTGCCAAAGAAAACAAGATCAGCTAATTACTCTTTGCTTAGTCTTTTCTTAATGTTTTTAGACTTTGTACATGATTACATAAGAACAGTCGTATGGGGCCATACCAAAGATCTGTCTAGCCCAGTGCAGTGTGCTTCAGAGGAAATTAGTAGAATGGGTCAATTACTGAGTGATCCGTCCCCTGTTGTCCAGTCCCAGCTTCTGGCAGTCAGAGGCTTAGGGATGCCCGAGCATGGGGTTGCATCCTTAAACCTATCACTGGCTATTAGCCAAGAGGGCCATCTTCCATGAATTTGTCTAATTCTAGTTGCTGTCAACCTACCACTAACCACTGCATCTTGAAGTCTTGGAACTTACACTACTACATGTTCTAGATGGAGTTGGGCATTCTTTCTTTCCTAGCACTGTAACAATATCAGCTTTAGTATAGTTTCTGCCAATTAACTGTATTAGATTGTGATTATTGCTCTATGCTAGGCTACTGGATGACTTGACTTCTATAATTTCCCTTTTCCCCTATCAGTGTGGTGTATATTCATACCACGTATCACTTAGCCTGTTTCCTGAGCAATGTTGTTAGATGGCTCTAGCATGAATTGCATGAGATGTCGGCTAGCCTATGTGCCTAAACCAAATTATTCAGAATTATTAGTAGCATTATTGCATATGACCGACTCTCATTTTCTACATTAAAAATAAGTAAGATCTTAGTTTTCAATAACCTCAACTCTTAAATGTTCTGAAGCTCAAGATAAATTTAGCTCAAACCCAAGGCCTTGGCATTAATAACAGCTAGGCCAATGGCTTTCAATCAGAGACAGCTAGACTTGCTGTCTTTGAACAGAAAGCCATAGACTGACCCATGAAGTAAGTTTTAGTTCATTCATGTAAGGTGTAGAGAAACCACCCCCCAAGTGGCTACATTGTGTATCCTCAAGTTCTTGGAATTTCAACAAAAATGGATGTTAAGTTTGCTGTGCCCTCATTCTTTTTGCACACACATATACTCAGACTATTATAGGAGTAGTTAAGTAGCTTAAAATTACAGCATGAGCAGTGATTATGCTTACTGATGTCACAGGCGTGAAGTAGTGGTAAACAACTGTTTTGAGATATGCAAATCGATAGTTGCATCTGTTTGAAAGACTTCTCCAGTGTTGAGAAGGCTTGATCTACTGCTGTTTCTACCACCCAAGGGGGAGAGCTTTGTACTGAAGAAATTACATTTTTAGGATTTCTGAAAAATACATCAAAGGGGAACACACTGTATGTATGCATGTAGTGGTTGTGTTCAGAAAGTAAACAGTTTTGGGGGAGAGGTTCATTTTATGAAAAATAGCAATGTCCTCGAGATCCCCTGACCTTACTTTTAATGCTGCAGTGAAGGAACTACATTTTAAATAGAATGACTAATTTTATTGTTAGCAGCAAGACTTTCACATTGTAAAAATGTGACTTCTCTTCTGGAATTGTGGTAGAATAATATATGGTCTGTTCTTGTAATGGGAAAAGCTTTCACACCCAAGCACCTCACTGGCATCAACATTTCTCCCTTTGATTTAACTCCATGCCCCTACTGGCAGTTTGATTTTGGAGAGGGTTGTTCGTGTGGTTTGTTTTGTTTTAAATTCCTTTCTGGTTTATTTTTCAGTATTTACCAAGTGGGTCTCACAGTAGGTCCAAGTTGTTTCTTTTGTGTGGCTGAAAAATACTAACTCAAAGAGGGGAATACCTTTCCCTGCCCATTCTCTGGGGTGTTGCCTTATGTTGGCTTCAGGGTGCTAGTCCTTCCTCAAACAGCACTTGATTGCTTCCCGTGTAGGAAAGAGACCAACCTTTTTTCTGTGCTGCAGCTTTCTCATTTCTCAGCTCCTCCCCTGTCACCAGAAGAGGGGTTTGTAAAAGTCACAGACATCCCTTAATTGGACTCAGGTGAGCCTTGTTAACATGAGGTAACCTTTTCAGCTCATGTCTTTGGGGGAGGGAGGGACTTTACTACCACTCATTGGGGTCAGGTCTGACATTGTCACAGTAAGGACACAGAGAAGTGCCAAAAAAGAAGGTAGGTATTTAGAAATTATTTTAGTGTACTCAGAGGAGGCAGCCTGCAAGCCAGAAGCTTTAGCCAGGTTTGTTTTTAATAGTAAACTGATTCTGAATATGTAAAGTATGATGTATATTAATATTTTATTGTAGCTTTGCTTTACTAAAAAAATTCATGAAAAGTGAAGGCACTTTTTTTTAAACATAGTGTAGTGGTAGTTCTGGAAAGTCAAGTTCTGTTTGTCAAAAAATGTCTGAGGGTGCTGGTTTAACAATCTGCTTTAACCCCCTTTGTAGTAAGCATATCTAAGAATCAAGAGTAGGGCAGTATAGTCTCTATGCCCATTCACCCTCTGGCCTCCTGGCAATGACACTTTATTGTGATTTGTATTAGGAACGGAACAGCAGTTTTCTAGGCCCTAGGCAGAAACACAGCCTGTAGTTTCCTACTTCCTTTTTCCTAGCCCTGCTCTCGGTGGTTCAGATGAAAAGCTGTTTTGGGCTAAGACCATCATTTTTGTGTGTATGTACAGTGCTGAGTACAATAGGGTCCTGAACTCAGGGCTTCTGTTATACAAATAATGCTAATAATTTACATGTATTGTGGACATAGTTAGAGACCCCAGTCAGGGATCAGAGATGTGTTGTGGTAGGCACTGTGTAACCAGATAGAAAATGCTGGCCAGCCCCAAAGATCTTACAATCTAATTACAAAACAAGGTATGACAAAAAAAAGGCCACATCTCCTAAGGTGACAGAATAACAAGTGCTATTAGTTTGGTTGGCAAAGTGTCCTCACAGCAGCATTGACTTCAGTCTTGTGATTTTTAGTAACTTCCTTTCCAAAGTTTTCTAGGCCAGGGCCTCACAGCTGTTAATGATAAACATAGAACATAGTTGATGGGCAACTGTTAGAAAAACAAAGGTCAACACTTCCTTCTCTTCTAGTCTTAGGCGTATCTATGGGGGTCAGCTATTCACATCCTTCTGCTTCGTTTCAGTCTGTCTTGAAGCTGTTCCTCAAACTGTAGCTAATCAAAGTCTTTTATATGATATCCATGTAGCTTTGGGTGTTCTAACCCTTCTTTTATACTTCACTTCTCAGCTTAACACCCCATTGCCTATATATTTTTCCAATCTTTTCAACTGCCCAAGCCATTTAAGACTGGATTCCTTGTGCTGTTCTATAATTGGTACCCCCTTCACATTTCCCCTAATCCATTTGTTCCAAACATGGTCCATTGCTGTAACGCCAAGCATCCAAGCTTTACGCTGGAGATGAAAATGTTTTCAAGCCCCAGTCCTCTCTCTTCCTCAGGGCTGAGCGTTCGCAGCCATACAAAAGTGCAGGCCTAGTTAGCTCATGTTCCCAGAGGAAACTTCTTCCAAAAGAAACTCAAAACCTGATCTCTGCCATACCTATTACACACCAGTAAAAATTACATTACTCCATGTGCTATAATAATTAACACTTAGTACTGTTCATCTTTCAACCTTTAATCAACCTTAACACCTCTAAAAGCATAATGGCTCCTTAAGAACTCTACTATACATCATGGCCACTCCAGCAACAGTGGTGACAATCAGGCCTGTTCTGATGGAGAGCGGATGGTTTTGAGGATCTAACCAATCAGCTACTGGACTAACTGCCAGCTTTTTATGTAAACCAGTCGTTACAGGAGGGTGAGCCTATGCTCAAGTACATACATTTTGCATGTTCAGTTTGAAAGGCAGCGTGAATAAGACTTTGGTTGCATAAGCTCTACTCCTGTCTGCAGTGTATCTCTGTTAAGTTATTTGTAAGAGGGGATCACTAATGCTTGACCACCTTCTAAGGAGATGTATACAATCTTAGTAATCAGGGCTAAGAAGTGCACTGAGTTCATTAGAGGTGAGACCTGAATTCAAGGTCCCTGGTTCCAAGTTCACTAGACATTCCTCAGAATATTTGGAGGGGGATTCTATTTTCCTTCCCACATCTGAGTAGTTCCAGATTCACCACAGATGTGTAACATTCCATAAAATCCAGTACACTTGAGAGCTGACTGTAACAGATTTTATGGAACCACTCAAAAGGCCAGGAAACTTTGGCTGCCTAGGACAGGTGACATTTAAGTGAATTAAGGGAAGGACTGGTTTTGCTTGTGACCGCTGAATTTATGCGTTGTGTGTTTTAAATGTGTGTAATGCAAGAGATGGCAATATAGGTGCAACATTCAGCAAATCAAAAGCAAACCCTACTGAACATGCACAAATGGAGTTTTCAGTGTCTTATATTTAGCTAAATTTGAATAAGTTTTCAGAAACAGCCAAGGGCATTTCTCTGACCCCAGTCTCTTTCCTACTAAATTTCAAGTGGTGACACCAAGCCACTGATGAGAAAAAAGCTATTCAAGAAAATGTTCAGAATATATAGTTATATTTATTTGAAACACACTTGTAAGATCACCATAACTAACTTCATTCTCAAACATGATTGTCCCCCCAATAAATAAAGTCACAAAAGACCCAAACCTTGACCTAACCCAGAAAAGCATAGAAAGTGTGAGTTTGATCAGTTAAAGTTTGTCAGCAAATGAAAATAGAGCCTTGTAATTCTAACCTTGATTTGTGTGTTCCCAAGTAATAGTTTAAAGATAAGCAAAAGAACCTAACTGAACTCTTTAAGGTTGGAGCCTGCAGTTAGAGACAATTCAATTTAGTGGAGAACTGTGAATGACACAAGTGTGAGAATTAAAGAATTTAAATAAAATAAGTTAAAGCAAACACACGTTACGGATGCATCCGATGAAGTGGGCTATAGCCCACGAAAGCTTATGCTGAAATAAACTAGTTAGTCTCTAAGGTTCTACAAGTATTCCTCTTTTTCTTTACGGATACAGACTAACATGGCTGCTATTCTTAAACATATTACAATGTAACCATACACTGCAGCCATACTCACATTCTAAGATGAAATGGTGCATGCAGAGATATTCTGTCCCCAGGCGAGAAGAATGGGCATATAATCCTTTCTCTAACAGTGTGTTGATCATGGATGAGTGCACTAATCTAAAATTAGCATATTGCCCTTTTTATAATCGATTATAAACACCCTTAATTATTTAGCATTTAGTCTACCTTTTACCATCTCTATATTTCCACTACCACTATTTTCTCCTTGGTGATTTAACATTAATGTCATCTTAATTAACATCTGTGTACATGTTATTCCAATAACTGTCAATACTGATAACATTCACATTTTGTCTAAAACCCTTGTTAAAACCAAAAATGTTCTTACAACATGGCCTGGGGTTATGTCCTAACTTATCTCTAACTTGCCTCTGAATTGTCTCACTGCACTGTTATCTTATTAGCTCTTAGCCCAAAAACCTGTTCTCTCCTTACATTTCAGCAAATTTCTATTTAACATAAGCAAGCGTGGTCTCTGTAGGCTACATAATGAAAAATGTTAGGCAGCCTTAATGTGTCACTATTTCTTTCTTTTACTCTTTCTCACTCTCTCTCTCTCCCTGTAATATATCTAGTGTTATGTATTGTATGCCTGATATGTCACATTGCCTCATTTTGTGAGCCCATAAGATCCTATTACAATGCATATACTGAAAGGATCAGGTTACCATAGTAACCGAATAAAATAAAATAAGCAATTAAAAATCTCATTCCACAGCAACTGAATTAAATCTGTTAAAGGTATAAGCAATTAAAATCTCATCCTTAGTGTTGCATAAATGCAGCATTTTGCTTGTTATTTGTAATTTTGCCCTAGACATGTATGTTCTGTTCATGATTTGAAATCTCTGGTTTTTGAACTAATTACATGTTAGACAGTATGTCAGTTCTCCTTTAAAGAGAGGTATTTTGTTTTGTTGCTATCAACATGTCTTCATCAGGGAGACATATTCAAAGTATTACAAAAGAGGCTACATGGAGAAAATTAGACTAGATGGGATTTTTCAAGAGTGCTGAGCATTGGCCTCATTGTCTAGTGACTGGGGATTGGCTGGGGCCTAAAAGAGCAGGTTCAATTCCATGCTCTGTTATGTGCTTCTTGGGTAACCTTTGGCTTGTCACTTAGTCTCACTCTGCCTTAGTTTCACATCAGTAAACTGAGGATCGTAGTAATACTTCCCTGCCTCTCAGAGCTACCAAGGATAAAACAACTGAAAATTGTGAGGGGCTCTGATAATATAGGAACAGAGGACACATGTACGCAAGATACTTAACGCCCAGTTTTGGTTCCACTATGGTCCACAAAACTCCCACCAAACCCTGTAGGCACCTCAACTCAGCTGGTGCCTATGTTTTCAGGGCAAAAATTCCCTTGGTGCCTATGTGTCTGCCTCTGGGCAAGCACACTGCTGTCTCCCTTCAGGCATTCAGATGTCTGTCTCCTGCCTGGGGCGATTCTAAACTGGGGGAAGACAGGTGTTCGCCCACCCAAGTTACATGCAAGACCTGATCCAGAGGCCAGCTACTGGATTGGATCCATTCCCTATGTATAAATACTTATCTAGTCATTGAGCTCAGGGCAGGAGTAAATGACTCCATGCTCCAGTGGCCAAGTGAGGGGAGAGACGCAAGGTCCAGTCTCCCAGCTCCAATCACTCTCCCTATTTATCCACAATGGAACAGCTTCAGTGGGAGAGATGGATAAAGCCCCACATCAGAATATCCCATAGCTCAGTGGTTAGAGCCCTCTGAGTGGTGGGAGACACCTGTTCAAAGCCTTTCTCATCCACTAGTGGAAAGGGGAGGGGAGGGTTGAAGCTGGGTCTCCCACAGCCCAGGCAAGTGCTCTGACTAGGCTAAACCTTGTAAGTTTGGCAGCAGCAGCACAACCCTCACCTCCAGATGTCTGTGTAGATGTAGAGCAAGGCAGGAACCTAACTCATTTCCACCAGAGGTGCCTAAGCTGCCTCACTCCATGCCGCTGGTGGCTGTTTGTGGAGCACTAAGCAGAACCAGGACTTAAGCCCCTCCCCTCAGTGTGAAAGGGCCACCTGCAAAGCACCTCTCCTGTCAGCATCTCTCATTGCCTAGTTTAGGCAGCTCCCCACCTAGGCAGCTGCCTTCTGTGGACCACATGCTAAGGCACCTCCCCATCGTACAGGGAGCTTAGGCACTTAAACTGGTTCGGTGCCTTGCAGGGTTGTCATTGTGAGTAAAAGCTAAGTCCTGTGACCATCAGTGTTGCAATGCTCATGAAAGCCCCTAAATGCTTCAGAGAAGATTGTTTTATCACCAATTTCAGAAGGAGCAAAGTTCGGGCAACAGTCAGTGTTTTTGCTCTCCGGTGTTGTAGAGAAGCGCCCAAATGTCAGGAAATTCCTGCTTAGGAACGCAGTGAAACTTAAATGCTGCCGCTTAGTGTCTACCCTATATAACCTTTCTCTGGTTCTTCATCATAAGTCCCAATAGTTTTCCTGAGCTCCGAAGGTGCTCAGCAGTTCTCAGGAACAGATTGGCAGGTAGCAGAAACAGGCACTAGATCACAATTTTCAAGGGCGCAGCGACACACTGTGCCTCATACAGACACAACGGAATGTTAATACCTTTTTCCCCTGCAACTCTTTATGCACATGCAGAATCTTCTCCTCTCGGGTGATACATTTTGTAAGCTGGTCAAAGATAACAAACATAACTTCTAGAAATGAGAGGTGAATCAAATGGAGCTCTGTAGCCTCATTCACTGTTCCTCTCGTAATGCTGCAGGGCAAGAAGCATGTTTGTCATATTTGAGCAGTAGGTGATCATGTATATGGGACAGCATCATACTCCATACCCGGTGGCAGAGTTTGAAATGTAAGTGCACATGTAACATTGACATTTCTTACTTGAATGCTTAACCATGCAGTCTTCGTTTCGATTTGTTAATGATATTTCCTAGGTTTCTTTAAAAGAAAAAGATGCCATAACCTAGAACAGTTTGCTTAGACACCACCCCAGCCTTACCTCTGACACAAGGTCTGCACCCAGTGAATGCTGACATTGTGCTACTGAAAACTCCAGGGGCTGGGCATATATAGTTATCATGGAACACTTTGTGCTAAGTGCACAGAGTTTTCTACTTTCCCAGACAATGTACAGTGAATGAGGTAGGGCTGTATTAAGGCATCAAGCCAGCAAAGCTGGAAGCAGATGGTTAACTTGAACAATGGTATGTTAGTTGTTCCACTGACCTCAAGCTTAAGGGTAAGATTCTCAGAAGTGAACAAGTGATCCCCAGTGTTGGAACAATTTGTATAGTGGGGGAACTGAGAGCCATTGTACCAAACTGCAAACCACTGATGGAAATCATTTCCAGTCAGGGGGTACGGCAGCACCCCTAGTTCCAGCACCTTTGCAAATGACTTGAGGAAGCACTGCCTTGTTCAGGACTAAATTGCCACACACCTTATGCAGCTGCCTATGGAAGCAGGAGAAGTAAGATGAACTGCCCCCAGCCCTGCTCAGGTTATGACTGGCCAGAGTGGGAAAAGCAAAAGCTACTCATCCAATACTGCCTGTTGTGGGGCAGTGAGTGAATGGAAGTGGAGGGGTGCGTGCAAGTTCTTCCCCGGCCCACTCATTGGGCAGAGTAGCTGGCAGGCTGTGGGGTGAAGTGAGCTGCTCCAGCGGAAGAGGAGTACAGAGCTTCACCATCAGCAAAAGGGGAGAGCAGGGCAGGAAGTGGGACTCAGATTTCCTGGGGCCATGCAGCCACCTGCTGCCCCTTTGACAAGGTAGATTGTAAAGTTACAGCCTCATCTGATGTGCGCCCTAGAGAGATGGGTCAGGAACCCAATAGCCAAAGTGATCCCCTCCACCCCAAAATCCCCCTTTAACATTCAGAGGTCTCTCTGAAAATGAAGTGCCACCCATGCCAGTCAGAACATGCATGTGGTGCATTGGTTCCTGCTGCATGAAAACAACTGGAGAGAGGGTTTATGTTCCAAAGAAAGGTGTGAAGAGGTAGAGATGGAAATGCTGCAGTAAGAAAACACATTCATCCTCCCCAGCTGGAGTCCACCCAGCTAAGAAGCACGGCCAGTGAAAATGAAGAGCAATGTGGGGCTCCATCAGCTCCAAACGCCATGTTCTAAGGATTGGTCTATTCTAAGGAAGACTGAGCCCTCTATCTGTAGCACATTTCCCCTCTGTGGGCAAAATGGGCAAAATGCTCTGGTCACAATGCACTTAAAACCCACAATCTTAATCTCCCCCATCCTTTTATTACACCATGAAATGTAATCCTGTTGTCTGTGTCCTATATTCTGCATGAGCAGCATCCTCTCAAGTCTTGAGTTACAGCATTAGGCTGCTATTAACAGTGTTCAGGAAATCAAATGTGTCTATATTAGGGTGAGTTGCTATTCATTCTATTCATAAAATGATGGCCCGTTATTACCATTACCTTCCCATACACACCCTGCTGTTGTGATTTAAGGCGTACATACCTACTACAGTTTTACCTCTAAGATCATCATTTTAGTTAGCTAAAAAATTGCTTTTATAGGATGTAGATCAGTGGCTCTCAATTTTTTCAGACCACTGTCTCCCTTCCAGGAGTCTGATTTGTCTTGTGTACCCCCACATTTTAACTGACTTGAAAAGTACTCGCTTACAAAATCAGACAAGCATACAAATGTGTCACAGTGCACTATTACTGAAAAATTGGGTACTTTCTCATTTGTACCATGGAATATAAATCTTGTTCTTACATTTGGGTGTATAGTATATAGAGCAATATTAAGAAGTCATTGTCAGTATGAAATTTTAGTTTGTACTGACTTTGCTAGTGCTTTTTATGTAGTGTGTTGTAAAACTAGTACATCTAAATGAGCTGATGTACACATACCCCTGATTGAGAACCACTGATGTAGAAAACTGAGTTTTACCCTGACTGCTGCTGCTGCTAACCATTACGACCAGAAGAGTTCATGATGCCAAGTACTGGAGATTGATATAATCGTCAGATAACTAGGTTTATACACCAGTGAAACATATGAGCAATGGCGGATTAGACACTGGGCCAATGGGGCCTGTGGGGGGCCCTGGAAGATGGGCACCACTATACTCCAACCCACTCTTCCCGGCATTCCTGTTGGGGAGCAAGGGAAGCCCCTGTGCCCTGAGCCAGTTCCCTGACAGGTGTGCTGGGAGTATGGGCAGGGGAGAGCCCCTGCACTCCAACCCCATTTCCCTGGCAGGAGCATTGTGGGGAAGAGGGGACTGGGGGACTGCAGGCAGAAGGGGTGGGGAGGGGCCCCCACTTGCTCTGGCCCAGGGCCCCACAAACCCCTAATCTGCCTCTGCATGTGAACTACCTGCAGCCATGCCTCCTGAGGCTGTGGTCTTACATTTTAAGGTGCAATTCTACAAGGGACTCACTACCTCTTGTAAAGTTACTGAGCAGCTTTACCTTGAAGTGAATGGGCATTAAGGGTGTTTGGCAGCTTCCAGCATAGGGAAAAAAGGATGGCTTTGTGATTAAGGCAACACTTGGTATTGTGGTCATGGGGATTCAAGCTACTGCTTTGCCACAGACTTCCTGTATAACCTCAGGCAAGTGCCCTGTTTTGGATAAATCCAAATAATCTGTAAAATAAGGAATATACCTCTTCTCTCCCTTTGTATTGTCTATTTAGATCGTGATTTAGTGAGCGAAAGGACTCTTACTACAGCTGGCACAGGACTCTCCCTGATTTCAGCTAGCATTTTAGGTATTGCTGTAAGATAAAAATAGCTGTTTTTAATACAAGCCCATTTTTGCTAGTAACTCAGCTACCTGAAGTGAATGGCAGACTTAAAGAGGAGGTAGCTCAAAGACCATGAAATTGCAGTCTCGCTGTCTAGGTTTAGGAGGAGTAGGTGAAGTAACAGGACCAGTAATTTGGCTCAAGACCAGTTCATAGAAATTACAGTGTCCGTGTTTCTAAAAGCCTTTCAGATATTATCTTTATAGGCCAATGATCCTGAGTAACTTCAGCAATGATCAGCATCCAGCATTCCCTGGGAAAGAGAATCTTGAAAACTTGGAGGCTTTACAGTGGACTGGCCATTGGAAGATGAGGGGTCAGTTCTGTTTTTTTCCCACAGAAAATTTGTTGCTTATTGCTACTCCTTGGAGCTATTTTCCTCTGTCACTTACAGGGCATAAGTTTCCTTTATCGACTGTGGGTAACGTTCCCTTTCTTGATTACTCTGGCATTTTATGTCTAATACCACTCCTGATCCTTTTATTCTCTTATATTTCTCTTTTCCAAGTCTGGAATGAGTTGAGTCAACATAGGTTCAACTACAGCTTTCCTAGGATTCATTTTCTGACTACATTGGGTCCAAGTATCAGCATAGCCTCAACCCAGTCTCCCTTTTAGCGCCCACAGTTTTGCAGATAATTGCAGTTGTGACCAGGGAGAGCAGAACCAGGTGGCAGGGGTGGCTAGCATCCCTGTAATAGAAATAGTCTGGGCAGCTCACATGGCTGGAGGAGGGCTGAGGTGAGAGGGAACCGGAGGGAGTGGTGTGGCTGTGGTAAAGCCTGGGACTGAGTCAGGAAGAAGCACTCCCAGCTATCTCCGTGACACCACTGACTTCCTGAGAAAACTACAATGCATTGGTGACCTTCCAGAAAACACCATCCTAGCCACCATGGATGTAGAGGCTCTCTACACAAACATCCCACACAGAGATGGAATACAAGCTGTCAGGAATAGTATCCCTGATGATGCCACAGCACAAGTGGTTGCTGAGCTCTGTGACTTTATCCTCACACACAATTATTTCAAATTTGGTGACAATATATACCTCCAGACCAGTGGCACTGCTATGGACACCCGCATGGCCCCACAGTATGCCAACACCTTTATGGCTGACCTGGAACAACGCTTCCTCAACTCTCGTTCACTCACGCCCCTCCTCTATCTATGCTACATTGATGACATCATCATCATCTGGACCCATGGAAAAGGAACTCTGGAAGAATTCCACCATGATTTCAACAGCTTCCACCCCACCATCCACCTCAGCCTGGACCAGTCTACATGGGAGGTCCACTTCCTGGACACCACGGTGCAAATTAATGACGGCCACATCAACACCACCCTATACTGAAAACCTACCGACAGCTATACCTACCTTCATGCCACCAGCTTCCATCCCGGACACACCACACGATCCATTGTCTACAGCCAAGCACTGAGGTACAATCGTATTTGCTCCAACCCCTCAGACAGAGACCAACACCTACAAGATCTTCACCAAGCTTTCTCAAAACTACAGTACCCGCACAAGGAAATAAGGACACAGATCAACAGAGCCAGACGTGTATCCAGAAGCCTGCTGCAGCAAGACAAGCCCAAGAAAGAAAACAACAGACCACCACTGGCCATCACCTACAGTCCTCAGTTAAAGCCTCTCCAACGCATCATCAGTGATCTACAACCCATCCTGGACAACAATCCATCACTTTCACAGGCCTTGGGAGGCAGGCCAGTCCTGGCCCACAGACAACCCACCAACCTCAAGCATATTCTCACCAGCAACAGCACACTGCGCCATAATAACTCTAACTCAGGAACCAATCCACGCAACAAACCTCGATGCCAACTCTGCCCACACATCTACACCAGCAACACCATCACAGGACCAAACCAGATCAGCCACACCATCACTGGTTCATTCACCTGCACATCTACCAATGTAATATACGCCATTATGTGCCAGCAATATCCCTCTGCTATGTACATCGGCCAAACTGGACAGTCTCTACGAAAAAGGATAAATGGACACAAATCAGATATCAGGAATGGCAGTATTCAAAAACCTGTAGGAGAGCACTTCAACCTCACCGGACACACCATAAAAGATTTAAAGGTCAGCATTTTGCAGCAAAAAAACTTCAAGTCCAGACTGCAAAGAGAGACTGCAGAGCTGCAATTCATTTGCAAATTTGACACAATCAATTTGGGACTGAATAGAGATTTTGAATGGCTAGCTAACTACAAAAGCAGCTTCTCTTCTCTCGCTGTTCACACCTCCAGTTCAGCTGCTAGAGGAACACCTCACCCTCCCTGATTAGAGATAACAAGCTGATTCAGCCTTATTGGACTAACCTTGTTATCTCCCACCTGGTTCTTGCCTACCTATTTATACCTGCCCCTGGATACTTCCACTGCATGCATCCGACGAAATGGGTATTAACCCACGAAAGCTTATGCTCTAAAATTTTAGTTAGTCTTTAAGGTGCCACAGGACTCTTTGTCACTTCTGCAATTCCAGACTAACACGGCTACCCCTCTGATTCAGGAAGAAGGTAGGAAGCCTGGAACCCTCCTTCCCAGACTGGTTGTGACTCCAAATATTTATGGGTGGAGTGGAATTTTAGATGTGTTCAGTGTTGAGCAAACTCTGCTCTGGCTGAAGTCACTGGAAGCCTTCAGGCCAATGTCGAGCACTTTTGAAAACCCCTCTCTTAATTATTGGACTGCCTAAATACCATAATTTAATTCCTAAATGACATCATTGTACACAAATTGTAGCATAAAGAGGAAGACGGGGATTTAAAATGTGATAGAGATCTAACCCTTCCCAGCCTATTGGTGAAAATTGATTTTCACCATACACACAAGCTGACAATAAATATTTCCACTGATGACTGAAATTAACAAATAGCATTTTTCTCACTCCACCTGCTTGAGAACTTAGTTTGATTTAAGGATATTTACTTTGTGTATTTTCACACTTGATGTTGTCAATTTGTGTTTTAATGGTTATAAAAAGTTTAACTTTTTGAATCTCAACATCGGTTCTTTAACTATTGCCTGACATCCCCCGCTCTAAGTACAAAAAAAACCCAAAACATTTAAAACACACGATGCATCAAAATGATATGCATCAAGTTCTGCCAAGCCTATTAAGAGAACATAATAGTTTTTCTATTTTATTTTTAATCAGGCTAGATAAATGGTCACAGATTCTAGCAAGCACTGCCTGCTGGCCACCCACTAGGACTGTTGTGAGTGGAGACTTAAGCCAGGTCTACACTATCTGCCAGACTGGCGGGCAGAGATTGATCTTTTGGGGATCAATTTATTATGTTCCGTCTAGACACGATAAATCGATCCCCGAATGCTCTCCCATTGACTCCACCACCGTGAGTGGAGCAGGCAGAGTCAACAGGGAGCAGCAGCAGTCGATTTAGCTCCATGAAGATGCTGAGGTAAGTCAACCTGAATAAGCTGACTTCAGCTACACTATTCCCGTAGCTGAAGTTGCGTACGTTAGATCGATCCCTCCCGCCCCCTCAGGGTAGATCAGGGCTCAGTCTCTGCTGTTCTGAATTTCCCTCCCCTCTCTCTCTCTCTCACACACATACACACACTCTTTGAACAGAGTCTAACACCTTTATGCTCTCATACTTAATCATGTGAAGTACAGATTGTACAAAAATAAATATTCTACACATGCCTTTGGGATCATCAGTATCCCGGAAGGCAGGTAGGCTCTCCCCTGACTTATGCAGGCTGTTACGCACTGGGGTGATCTCTCCCTCCTAGAGCCCCTGACCCAGCTGCTGTGACCTTGCTTTCTCTTACCCCAGGCTTCTTCTTTGGTGTGCTATTTCAACCCCCCTGGTTTCCCTCATTCTGTCATTTGGGTAACTTTCCATTGCTCCCTTTAGGGAGTTAAGTTAAAGCTGGTTGGCTGGGGAAGCAGCTCATCCATTGTCCAGGTATTCTCCCCGGAATAGCTTCACTGAGTCCTAAGCATCACCCCATTGTATCTGCCTGGTACGTTGATGCTACAGGACCTGTCTGCAATGGTGGATCCATATATGTGTAGTCATTTGTGACATGGCAGGTTTTTTTAATACAACTTCACAATCTCAAACAGAATTAACAAGTTGTATCAGCCAAAGCCCGAGTTCATCAGAGAAGCTAGTCCGAAAGAAGAGAATTCTGTATTCCATTGGGTACTTTAAAGAATTCTACAGATAGAGGCTCAGGGCCTGATTCTCAGTCCTCTTTACACCCCATTGGTAATGTAAAGGGACTATTTAGCTAGTTTAAGGTCCTTTCAAACGGCCAGAGTGATGTAAAGGGGCCTTACTGTAAGTGCCTTCTAGCCCTCATTCTCTATTAAATAGAGTTACCAGATAGCAACTGTAAAAATTGGGACAGGGGATGGGGGGCAATAGGTGCCAATATAAGAAAAAGTCCCCAAAAATTGAACTATCCCTTTAAAAACAGGACGGATGGTGACCATACCATTAAATATTGACTTTTTACAATAATTTCTATAGAATTCCATTTGTTTTCTCAAAACTCCATGGAATTCATTCATTACAAGTCCAGCTGAATGTATCGGGAGGCTGAGTCCCCTGTATAGCTTTCACTCCTTAGTGTTTGAGTCATAAGGCAGCTATGATTCAGTGTTGACACGGTTAGTTTATTTAGCTCTAACCATTCCCTGGTAAATCATGGAACTCCAGGCTGTGTGGAATTTTTATTCCTGATTAGCAATGGCTTCATGTTGTGGCTGTTCTGTGATCAGTCTGTGCCATGGGCAATGTTTTGTCAACCGTGAACAAGAAAATAACTCCTTTCTGAATAAATAGTAATAATGATAATTACTCATATCTGGCATCTAGCCAGCAGCTAATGCCTCAGGTGCCTGACATAATATAAAAAGCAAATAAAAAGTTCTGTAAAATATAGTGCATGTCAAAGGTGTTAGAGGATCAGGCCTAGAGATCAAAGCCTCTTTTTTAACCAGAGAACAGCTGTGGTGTGCATTTCTCCACACTTTCTCCGCCACGTGCTTCAAACCTGCAAGACTGGATGTCTAACGGTTGGTCTATACTGTGGAAGTGTATCATGCAAAGTCAAGTTTGTTCCCCTTCCTACAATTGTAAACCACCTCAATCTAAACAGAAAAGTGCTCCAAACAGTTTGCAGGGGGGAACAGTACTATTTGAAGCAGATGATGCTTCAGTGGGGGTAAAGACAATTTGGACATTGTTTCAGTATAATTTTTAATGAGAATTTGGGTACAGACCTGCTGAAACAATTCAACTAGCCGTTCCACAGTTAACCAGTGGCCTTTCAAAGTGTCCCAGAACATGCTGTTTCTTGGTGTGAAGCAATGGATGGCCAGTGGGCATGGCAATTGAAATGGTTAGGACAGTGCTAGTATGGACATCTTACAAGGGCTCTTAACTCCACTCATCAAGACTAGCATAGATACTTCTACTACAACCACTGGTTCAGATCGCTCAGGTCATATAAGCCAGTTAGGCTGGTAATAGCTTCTCCTCTCTACTAACATGGGCTGGGTTCAAACTGGTGACTGTTAGAGGATATTTCCCCATTACTACAATCCTTTAAGCCATGCTCCCTTTGTTAGGAAAGGTTTCCACTCACAGACAATATTGCCTGTGGGTAATATTTTTGCAAACAGTAGGCTTGATTAGCTAACATAGTGGAGTTCTCCTGTACTCCAATGGTAATGGTATTTTTGGGCATAGTCCTTTTCTTTTATCAATAGCAGGTACATTGTTTCTAAGAGTCCGGCAGATTGTTGTATTGCATGTACAGGTGCCATTCTGTACCTTCCTGTCTGAATGCACCCTGCCCTTATATTCCCAGCAGGCTTGGTTCTGAGTCCCATGCTCCCATCACCCCTGGACTCACTCCCTTCACCTGGGGATTGGGGCTAAGCCTGGCACAGCTGAGTCTGAACTCCCTTAAGGACCCAGGGTTGCCCTGTAACAGTATCCAAGTCTTGATCTAGCACAGCTTTGGGACAGTGTTCTTCTTCTCTTGCTGAGAGTGGAAATGTGAACATCATGCTTCAGCAAAGGATGCCAATGAAAGCCAATGGGGAGCTAGAAGCTGACAACATTTCAATCGATGTACGGTGGGCCTGATTTTCAGTATTGTTGAGGCCCTGCAGCTTCCATTGCCTTCCATGGGAGCTGCAGGCACTTAACATCTCTGAAAGCCAGGTCCTGTGTGTTTTGGAGATAGGCCACAATGAAAACCCTGGATATGAAGCACCTAATCTAGAGCCAAACTTTGCAAGTAGTCCCTATCTCTATAACAACTCTTATTTTTATAATGGACCAAACCAACAGGTAGGACTGAATGCCTCTGGACTTTAGGGAGTTTGAAATTCAGATCTGGACTTTGAGACTGCGGCCATCTTTCACTTTCCAGCTCAAGACAGGCAAAACACTACAGTGTATGTTGAGCCAGGAGCAAGTGACAGTTTGTATCCAGAGCATTTTAATGGACAGATGTAAGTGCGCAACCTAGAAAAATACCTATAAATACCAGGCACAACATGTGTATTCTAAACTTTATTTCTAGTGGCCTACATTTTCAAAAGTGACTACTGAATCTGGCTGCCTCTATTCTTGGGTGCCCAACCTGAGACATCATAAAGGGGCCCGAGGTTCAGAGGCTGAGTGCCCAGCAGATGGTCACTTTGGGTCCCAACTGAGGAACTTCTATAGCAGGACACTCAAATTGTATTTTGGAGAGCAAAACTACATGGTATTTGGAAGGATATTGGTATGTGAGGTCCATAAATATCGCTGAAACAATATGTCCTTGTTTGTAACCTTCCCTGATGAAAATCTGGTCTATCATTCTTCACGTTTTGGCTAAGTTATTGCTAAAGCCTGCTAGCTGGATTGAAAAATGTTGTCAGATTTCAACTCATTCAAAATTTAACAGCACGGAACCTGCCATGTAATCAGGCTCACCCCTCCAGTGCTCATGTAGATAGGTGGAAGGAATCATTTTAGGCCATATCCTCAGCTAGTGTAAATCAGCCTAACACCATTGACTTCTGTGTACAGGGACGGTGTAACCACTAGATAAACTAGGCAGCTGCCTAGGTGCCAAGATTTGGGGGCACCAAAAAGCACTTGGGCTGAGCCCCATGTCCCACTTGGGGGTGGCAGTGCACGAGGGCTCCGTGCCCATGTCCCGCGGTGGTGGGGAGGCACACGAGGGTTCCCTGCCCGTGTCCTGCTTCGGAGGAGGGGGGTGGCGGCATGCAAGAGCTCTATGCCCGTGTCCCGCTTTTGGAGGGGGGCAGCACACAAGGGCTCCATGCCCGTGTCCCGCTTGGGGGGTGCGGCAGCGCACAAGGGCTCCATGCCCATCTCCCACTTGGGCGGGGGGCGAGCTCGAGGGCTATGTGCTTGTGTCCCCTGGGTGGGGGTGGCAGTGCTCAAGCGCTCTGTGCCCGTGTCCCCTTGGGGGAGGGGCTCCATACCCATGTCCCCGGGAATGGGGTGCCTGCAGAGGATGCAGCTGAGCCCAGATCGCCCCCTGACTTGGGGAGGAGGAAGGTGGAGGCGGGGGGTGCAAGGTGGAAGTTTCTCCTAGGGCACAAAATATCCTTGCACCGGCCCTTGTCTGTGGAGGTACATTAATACACACCAGCTGAGTATCCGGTCTTAGATGTCAACTGTACTGCGGGTACATGCTCAATTCATGTGTGTTAATTGTGTTACAATCTTGTTTTCTAACTCACAATCCAGCGAATCACATGCACAATTCAACGCGGCTTTACACGTGCTGAAGATCTTCCCCATTATTCCTTTCTTTGCAAAGCTACTGTGACTTTTTTGTGGGGGCCACTCATTCTTTACCTCCACAAACTGCAATGTGCTATTGTAGTGTTAATATTCTTTATTTTCATCTCCCTTCCCTTCCACCTTGACTGTTAGTGTCTCCTGCTGGAATCTCGACCTTATTGTTGAAACTGATATAAATATTTCTTCCCTGTCCCATTTTAAATCTGTCCTAAAATCTATTGCTTTTATTGGTCCTCATCATCTAAGTTCTTATTTATCAGCAGCCTTCCATTATGGATTTACTGGAAAGCCTTGGGAAACGAGCCATATATAGTCAACAGAAAGGCAATATACCTGCAAATCTTAGTTGTAAAATACCATAAATGTGTTCACATGTTTTCTTTTATGAGTATTCCCATCTAACATCAATCATGCTGGAAATCTTTACAGCCATTGTGGAATTCGTAAATATCTGAGAAAAAAATGAATTTCCCATGGCTTTGATGACATTATTGAATGGCTTGATATCACTTTACAGCTTTATGGAAATAAACTCACATTACATCTTGTTTTAGTTCCAGCAAGTTTACAACCTCTTGCCTTTGAAAGGACGGGGGACACCAACATTAGCAAGATTTTCCGTATGTTCCTTATTGCACTTATAGTCAAGCATGTGCTAATGAACTTGCTTTGATGGGTCAGAGCTCTTGCTTTGTCCCACATCAAAGGAGACTGCCAAAGGATGTAATAGCATTTTAAATGAAATCTAATGTATGTTTAAACTGGGTTTCTTTTAAACTCCTGTAAACCGGTCATCCAAAAATGGGCATTTAACAATATAATGCCACTCTTAATCCACAGTACTTTAATCGGATTCTGATCTCACTAAAATCAGTGTAAATCAGGAGTAAAGCCACTGAAGACACTTACTTACACTGGTGTAAAACAGTGATGTCAATCTGTTTTTATTGTGTTTTATTTTTTAAGAAGCTCTCTGTCTTTCTTTTACTGTTTCCCAAGGGAGCTAATTAATTATAATTAAATCTATTTTTAAGGGCCCAATTGTGCTTAGCATGCAGTGAATAGCATCTTCCTATAGGAGTAGTCCTATTGAAATCAGAGGGACTGGGTGTATTGTGAGGAATGGGCATAAGGGTTTTTCTGAATTCTCTTCTATTCTGTTCAGGCTTTTATATTGCCCTCTTCACTGTGACATCTGAGTGTCTTCCAGACATGAATGAGCCGATGCAACTAACATCTCTTGTATGTGGTCTGAGTGAATGTAATGATGCCAAAAGATGTGAAGAAATGACCTGAGAGAATGAAGTCCTTCACAGAAAAGGTACTGATGATGTCCCCATCAATGTGCTATGCCCTGAGCTGAATGACCTCGAGGAGTGAGAGATTAATTCAGTCTTTATGTCTATTTAGTCAGAATTTCCAACAAGGAGGCCAATTAAAGTCATTTGAGATGGTTCTGGCAGTATTTCTGATAGACATTTATCCCCAAGAATTAGCCTGAGGGGAACAACTCTTTCACAGCATTTAGACTGAAATTATTTCTCATTACTACCAACCTGGGATAGTGGGAAATGATTCTCTATAATGGGGCCTGAGTTGCCCAGTGACCATGGATAGATAGTTCATTTTTTGTCCAATAAATTAATAAAGAACAGCGATCACCTCCCATATTTTGTGCTTTTCTGCTGCAGAACCAGGTGCCAGTTAAGGAACACACCCAATTCCCCAAGCAGTGCTGCTGACTTCTGTGACGAAGTCAGACCAGAAGGATATAGGAGAGTGCTGGAAGGCAGGTACATTAGTCTCAGGATGTGCAGGTCCCTGTTCCCTGGATAGCCAAACAAAGGCTACTCCAGACCAATCAAGACACCTGGGGGCAATTAAGAACCTTCTAGAAAGGAGCAGAAACAGCTAGCCTAACTGAGACACCTGAAGCCAATCAGGGACTGGTTGAAACCAGATAAAATCCTCCCAGTTAGTCAGGTGGGCTATGGGTGTCAGGAGCTGTGGAAGGAGGTTGTGCTGTTGGTGAGACTGAGTGGTGGACAACATATCATCCAGAAGGAAGGAGGCCCTGAGGTAAGGGTGAAGTGGAGTTTGAAGAAGCAGGGACTGCTGTGGGGAAGTAGTCCTGGGAATTGTATTGTGTTTTGCGGATAAAAGGTCAGCCATCTTAGCTGATACTATTAGGGTCCCTGGGCTGGAGCCCAGAGTAGAGGGCGGGCCCGGGCTCTCCCCCCGCCCTTTTTCCACCTTCCATACTGGCCTGTGATGAAGGTAACTCACTAGGTGGTGACTCTTGCCAATTATACTGAGAAAGGGAGGTCACTCTGGGGCCTAGATGAGTTTCTGAGGCCCCTAAATCTGCCAGGAAGCGCAGGACCCACGAGTACAAACTTGGAGCTTTGTCATACTTCATTCATGATGCTAATAGACTAACAAGAATTATAAATAGTGCATTTCTGTGTGAGCTTGTGCTCTTTAAAAAATTTAGAAAGTGAAAGCGATTCTTGCCAAATTAAACAAGACAAAAACACTACGGAAACTGGAAAGAAATATAATTTTTCCACCTCCCAAAAGAGTTTTGAAAATCATGGAGAATAAATGTCTGCTCTGCTGATAACAAACCATCAGAAAGCATCCCATTAAAAGATTTTCATTATTTCCTTTGACTTGTCTTATGTAATTTACATGGTAATTATTCTATGCTACTTTGGCTGGCACAATAGTAAGAGTTATGATTCTAATGGAGTATATATTAGGACCATCAGAGAGGAGCTAGTGTATGGATTCTCAGAATTGTTCCACTGGAAAGATTTCATACCAGTTAATATACAAAAATGCAAAAGAACATAATGTGAAGTATCAAGTTAATGAACAAAATAACTAATCACAGACTTGCTTGCTACTGATTGTGCATAGCTGGTGGACTTCAGGGGGCATTTGCAAACCACAAGGACATTGCTATTCTGTCACCAAGAGGATACTGCAACAAGCTGTTATGCAATCAGGGCGCAGTCCTGTACCATGGAAATTAGTGGGATGTTTGCCATTGACTGCCGCGGGAGCAGGACTGTGCGGGATGCAGCAAGGGATAGCTATAGCTTCAGAAAAATCACCAGGCACCTTGACCAGAAAAAGTTGAGACTATCTGGGCATGAGTGTGATGGCTACATACAGGCATGGGTTGGTGTAGGGGGGAGGATCGGAGGTGCCACATTGTGGTGGGAGCCTGCAGGAACCATTCTGGATGACTTGGCTAGAATTCCACTGGGGAGCAAACGCTGCAGCAAAAACTCTGCCATGCTAGTAGTGTCTTCTCCCCTACATCCCAGGCCAATTCCAATGGCTGGTGGTGATGGTCCACCTTTGCCCCCCACTTTCAGAGACCCCAGTGGCAACAGCCACGTATGGGCATTGTCCTCTCAAGTGGAGTACAGCGATCCTCGTACCTTCTCTCCAGTCTGGCACCAGTGGCAATGTAGCTTTTCAGAACTATCTTACTGCATTATCTGTTGTGGCCCACATTGGAAGTAGCATCTTTGGTAATGGAAACTGTACACAAACCTCTCCACCTGCCCAGGAGTCGCCTCCCATATCTAATTACCACCCTTATCCAACAGCTCCCATATCCAATGGTCCCCATAATCTCTCCTATCCAGTGACAACAACTTGAACAAGAAATTTACATTTTTACCCTAATAGTAGAGTCTTGCCTGGGCAAAGGGATTATGTAAGAAAAGACTGGCTTTCAGACATTGGCAAAGAGAATTTGCCAAGAGGAAACTTCAGGGATCCCATCTTAAATTTCTGATACCAGGACAATGTATGTGTTTCTAACAAGACTTTTTGTTCCAAAATATCACCAGTGCTCAACTCTTCAGCCCATTCATGTTGTTTATGAAAAAGGGATTTTGAGTCAATCTAAAAATAATTCTATATTAAACAAGGACACTCAGAACATTGTTAAAGTGGCAATGTTACAAACGCAATAGTTAGAAATGCCAGTAGGAAGGCTGCCCGTGCAATCTTAATTCGGCTCCTTGTGCGTATGCATAATTGATACAGTCTTTAACTACATGATCACAAATGATTTTTTCCCCAGAAGCCCTGCCTTATTGAGGGCACAGAAAGGCCTGCACATGAATGTATTTACGGGAATTGTACAGTATTGAAACCACAGTGTTTGCATGCACAAATGATCATGTCGATGTCTAAATGACTCTTTGCCTGCATAATTACCATAATTACACCCATAATCACAGTAAATGTGTGAGCAAATTATGTGCACTTATTTTTCTGTGTACAATTGCATGTGTGCGTGTTTGCTTTCAGCACGGGTTGACTAGTTTTGCTCTGAGCAGGTCTAACTGACATGGTGCTAAAAGTGGCTGTTAGAGGTGGAGAGCTGGCTCCCAGTGTCGGAGATGAATCAATGTAGACATATGTATGGAGGGAGAGTTTTCTCACTAAGTAGATAAATCCCAGTGCAATATCAATGATAATGTTAGCGTACAAGACCAGGAGGAAAGTCATGCGTTTGTACTGAAGTGTGATTTTAAATAACATCTGAAGAACTGGTTTGAGTTTAAGGTCAAGAGCAACATAAAGTCAAGAGAAATATAATCTAAAATAAGGTAGTATGTCGAGTATATTGTCCTGCACCCCAGTTAGTCAATTTAAGATGCATGTAATTACAAGAGATGGCTTCTGGCAATGTCGAACTAACAAAGGCACCATTACTCATAGGAATGCTCTAGGGACAGTCTATTTTGGAAGAAAGTTATAAGAATTAAGCTAGCCCTGCAGCAAGATTTCCAGTATCACCTTGAGGCAGTCGTACTTGGAGACACCAGCCACTTGAATTTAAACAAGCAAGCAAGCAAACAAACAATGAAAGGTTATTGTTCCTTAGCATCAGGATGTAAAGAAGCTCCATTTTCCCACTTGGCAAAGTGCAGCAAGCCCAGGTATGTCATGCTGGGGCAACATATTTTTAGAAATGATCACATTCCAAGTGAGTACGATTTGTGAGGCTGGCAGACTTTACATCTGTTATTTACCATGATGTATACAGACTAAATACAGAGGGCAATGATTCCTGAAGAAGGAAGAATTCAGATTCCCCTGACTTGCCTTGCTCTGATTTCAGTCATTTGCAAGATTCCCATTGTCTGCAGTGGAAGTACGATTAGGCCCTTTTGGCTACATTCTCAGCCTCTGTTCTGACTGCTTTCCTGGTGGAGTAGACTACCCTAAAGGGGCAGCTATTCAAAATGGATTCTTATTAGGGCTGTGAAACAATTAAAATAAATTGCAATTAACTGCGAGATTTAAAAAAAAAGTTGCAATTAATTGCAGTTTTAATTGCACTGCTAAACAATAATAGAATACCAATTTAAATGTATTATATGAATTATAAATATTTTTGATGGTTTTTCTACCTTTTCAAATATTTTGATTTCAGTTACAGCACAGAATAAAAAGTGTACAGTGCTCACTTTATATTATTTTTTATTACAAATATTTGCTCTGTAAAAAATCTACAAGTCGAAGCACAAATCCCCAGCTCTATGCCATACTCTCCTCACCTCTCTCTGTTAGGTAGCAAGGGGGCATGGCTGGGCAGGGCTGGAGCACACAAACTGTATTTATACATATTCATTCCTTAGCTGTATAAATTAACACTAACAAGAGGTACCTATCTGAACATTCTAGCTACCTCGGACACATACTTTAAATCACAACAAATGACAGAAAGGAAGAGACCCCCAGGGCACATAACAGCAGTGAAAAAGAAGCAGCATAATAATAAGCCAAATCCCTCATTTGTCTTTAAACACCTTCTCCCACCCAACAATATTCACTCCCTCCACCACCCTCAGAACAAGACCTGCCTTTCAGCATGCAGATTTGGGCTATTTCCAATGGGGGGAGGGGACAGCACAAGTCAAAGGTGTGGGGCCCTCCCTGAGAAGATCTTGCCAGCACCTCCTTTTACAGTGAGGTCGATCCAGCCTGAGCGCCTCTGTGGACCTCTCAGGTAGGAAGGATCTGAGCCATCTAGGCTTTATGTGTCAAAAGCAACACCGTAAATGCTTCCCCTGAGGTGCTGGGACAATGTTTATAGTGTGTGTGGGGGGGGGGGGGGGCAGGGGTATGCTGATGGTGGAAATCAGGTATTTGGTGTGTGTTATTACTTCTTCAAGCCAGGGGATGCAGTAGCACCCAAAGTTCCAGAACCACTGCCCCAAAATCCAAAGGCAGCCACTGCCCCATGTAGAGTGTGCTATAGCCGTTTAGTCTCAAGGCGACAAAGGCATGGATCACATCGGCAGTTCTGAATTACTTTGGGGGCTGTTTCTGCTCCCGCCAGCCTGCTGGGGGAGCAAAAGGTGGCTTAGATCTACCTCGGCCCTCCTCTCCTTTGCGGCTCCGAGGGTTTTAATTATTTCCTTCAATGCACACACACTGCTCTGAGCATACAGGTCTCCTTGCCCGTGCTGTAAATATTTCCCCTGGGGTTATCGGGCTAGATTGTAATCTCAATTACATCAGGATAGATCCCAAGTACCTCATGTGAAATCTGGATTAACGTGGGTGAGAATGAGATCAGAATCTGGGTCATTATGTAGGGATTCTGTGCTAGAGGATCAGATTTAGGGGAGGACTTTGCCTTGGCCCTGCCTTGGGGAGGAAGGACTGTTGTGGTCTCCATGGGTGACTTCTGTGAGCCATGCTTGTAGCAGAGCATCCTGACTTGTGATCTAACCAGCCTCCCCTGTGGTTGGTACATTAATGGGGCAATGTAGGGGAAGCAAGCACTGTTCTATAGATGAACAGTTGTCTCCAGCACGCTCAGCCCCAGAACTTGCGCTTGAATCAGTGACACACAAAGCACATTTTTGAAGTGTTTCATCCCAGTTTGTCTCAAACACCTGGTCACCATATTGGCAGTGTTCCTTTAACAGTCAGTGGAGAAGGGCGTACTAAAAAGGGGACTGTATCCCTTTAAGCAGCAGAAGCGCGGGACTGCAGCTTTCAGAAGACCACCCTTCAGTTATCTACTGATTGACAGTCACCAAAAACCAATAGGAGGAGCCTGATGGGACCCCAAGCATTCTCATTAGTTTAGATTCCAAAGGAGGTGGGCCTTAGTGCACAAAAAGGAAAGTGCAGCTACCATTCCCCCCTTAAAGTATTTAAATGCTCTTTAGGAGGAAGCTAAGAGGGGGTTGAGGAGGCGGCAGCGGCAGCGGCAGCGGTGGTAGGGGCAGGAAGAGAGTTGTTGCTTCTCTTTAACTCTATACAATTGACAGGAGATTGTGGGTAAACTTTTTTTATGTGAGGAAACTTATCCGAAAAGAGGCTGTAGGGAAATAACAGAAGAACTTCAGTAGAGCAGTCTCTTAAGTGGGGGCTGCAGGGGGAACAGGGTCTAATGGACATGGCTCATTACACAGAATAACTTCATTGATTCTAGCAGAACTAGAGCTTCCACAAATAGTCATAGGCTGAGAGAAGAACAGGCAAATAAATACAAGGAAAGAAGGCCTTAGTCCTTATCTAACAGATAAGGTGATCTCAAGAGCTTTATGAAAACTTTGTCAAGGATAAACATTGTTTCTACTGCCAAAAAACCTGAAGCTCCCTAACCATGATCCTGGGCTAGGGAGAAAAATATGTTCATTGAAATTACACTTTAAATTAAAAGCTATAGTGTTAGTTTCCTAACAAACATACCAGGTTAGTTGTAATCTAAAATCAGCCAGATTCCTGAATGTGACTTGTGTTAACCAGCTTACTTGGCTTTATTCCTCTGTTTTCCAGCACAGAGCAACTCTGCTTGAGTAGCACTTTAAAAAAACAGCTGAGGCAGTAAGATTTTTCTCTTGCATGTGGCAAATCTACCAGGATTCTTATTACAGCATAGTAGAAAGCAGCCTAAAGACTGTAATTTAATTATGTATGTAAAAACTGAAATGTGTTCTGGCTGGTTGCACAGTCCCCTCTAGTTTTCAACTCTAAAGGGGGCTGATTGGAAATACAGTGATAGCTGATCATAACTTTGCTGAAGAATTTTAGATTCAAGAAAACAAGATGGTAAAGGAAATGGAGGGGTTTTAGTTCCTATAGCAGAAGTTTAATAAATTATTTTATCTGCTGGGGGAAGAGCCACCTACTTCTAAAAGTTTCTGCAAAAGGGTAATATGGTGGCACTTGCCATGCTAACTGCAGGAATAGCACAAAAACTGAAAGTAACAAATTATTCCAAAAGCTCCAGTGATTTCTGTGAAGGGGATTTTTTTGTTGCTTGCATATACTCATTAGGAAAACACTCTCATGGACATTCCCTTTAGAAAGTGAGTTGGAACAGGTTTGGGCTCTATATAAGATATAGATCAATTGTGTGTTGGAGAAAAAACATCTATCTACATCTAAGGTTCTCCTGCAGCACTGAGAGGGGGTTTAGGGCTCCAATATAGATGTTGATCTTCCCCTTCAAATTTAAGGAGAATGTAGTAAAACCCCAAAACAGATGTCCATATTTATGGACACACACACCCCAGTCCAGAATCATGGATCTGTGTAAAGGATTTTAAAGCAAAAACCACAGGCTTCCCATGCAGACAGCTTAGGCTTCTGCTCTTAGAGGGGCTATAAAATTCAGACTTAAAAGCTAATACTGAGGGCCCTGGAGGGAAGTGGGGAAATAGATTCAACTTCTAGAGTTGTCCTCTCCCCTGAATGAAGTTTGGCAGCAGGAAGAGGAATGCTAATCACCAGATTGCTGAGGCATATACATAATTGGTCCTATTTGCCACAACTGTGTTCAGGCTCTTGTCAGCTCACTGGCTCCTGAGCCCAGGTGCAGGCCCTTCCCTCACAGTGAAGCTCCATGCTAATCAAGTAAAACTGGCAGCTAAAGTACTGAGGAATCTAAAGGGGGAAAGCAGCAAACCCAGTGTGGTGCCTAGAATAGGAGAAAGGGACACTTCTCTTCATCAGTATCCTACTGACAAAGACTGGGCTGCCCAGAGGGGTGGCCTTACAGATGGAAAGCTCGAACCCTCTTCTAGTAAGAGGTAGTGTCTGATATGAATAGGGGTTTAGCTTAGTTCATCATAGCTCTGCCTCCATCTGGAGTTGTATGTGGAAATTTCCTACCTACGTGCAACCCCTCAACTTCCCATTGCAAATGTTTCATGTATAATGCTATACCTTAGGATAAAGCAGGCTGCGGCCTACTCTGATAGATATATCAGACCAGTGGTGGTCAGTGTTGCCTTTGACCAATGATTAGAGAGGTTAGATTTAATTATCTGCGTACAGAATTTGATAAACATTCAAGGAAGGCCTTCCAGGGAGGGAGGGCCCCAGAAGCAGCATCTATAGGAAGCTACAAGGGGCTTGTTAATTAAGTCTCAGGCCCAACAAGAGAAGATGTTAATGAGATCCCTGTTCATTGTTACAACATTAACAAGTTAAATGGTTTGGGGTTTCATGTAAAATTATGGCTGGCTTACAAAGGAAGTAACAGCCACCATTAAAATATTTGAGCTGTTTACTAATATACAGAAAGAAAAACCGATAAATCATTTGAAATATGGACATATGAAAGCTTTCATGTTAACTTATCCCCTTTCTCTTAGCTGTGTGGCCCTTTAAAGGGGAACTCAGTGTCAGACATTTTTAGATGGCATTCCTGGCCTTTGTGGGACACAGAGAAAAGGCGCGCTTTAGATGATCTGGAGCTGTTGAAGTCCACTCTGTTGTCCTTTCAGACAAAACCAGCTGTGCGCACACAAGGGAAGAGAGACTACAGCTTCTGTCTTTGGAGCTGACTCTTGCAACTTTGCTGCTGGAGAAACACGGGCCCAGCGTACACTCCTGGCAAACTTGTGCCAGCATTGGGTGGCCTAAGGGGTTGCTTTGAGCTGGTTCTCTGGTCACAGGCTCACAGCAATGTTGCAAAGGGTGTCTTGGCAGTAAGGCCAGATGCCCCTTAGAGGCAAAAGCGTAGACAGACTTGGGAAACAGGAGAAATACTTTAGAAGAAAAGTGACTCATGAGGGAGTGGTAGTAGTTGTGGGGGGGGCCCAGGCTCACATTCCAGGGGGTAGTCAGGATTTAGCTGAAATCTGTGGCGGTGGTGATGTCCTCAGTTTCCCCTCTGGCTACTTGGCCTTCATAGTCCTGTTTGTGAAAGACATCCTGACAACACAATGTCCTGGTGGGACCCCGAGTGATGACAGCCATGTTGGTAATGCTCACTCCATTCAGTTCTGCATTTCACTGTTTAGATGGGAACAATGGCAAAGAAGGGGGCAACCTATCCCAGTAAAATCCATCAAAATACTTTTGTGAGTTCAACTAAAACATTTCTTCCCATTCCTGGTGTCTTTCTTCTGGACGTGCCAACCCAATACCTTACAAAGGGCACCGGGGAACCCCTCATCCGTTTCTTTAACGGAAACATTCCAGTTTGTATCAGTCTCTCCGGCTCTTGCTGACTAGTATGTAACAGGTAGGGATGGAATTACTTTGGATAACTTAGGATACCTGCTTCTGCATCACAGGATTCAATACGCTTCCATAAAAACACTGATTGTCCCTATCACTTAAGTGCAAAGTGAGAACCGGACAAGGAAAATCTTCTCTATGGATCAATTCAAATAGAGGTGGAAGTTCTGCTGTAGCTAGGTGGCTGTGCAGATGCAGGTTTCACCCTTGGAAAGCTCTATGTATATATTTGTATGTATTCCTTCACCACCAAATGTCAGAGCTGGCCATGCATCACTGGGGAAGGGAGAACAAGGAAGTGAGGAAAGGAACTGAGCTGCATGAGCAGAGTCAAACTTCATTACTAGAACTGAGTGACAGGCGGTGGTTAAAACCCTGTGATGCTTGCTGGACTTTCTTACGAAAGTTTAGAAACTGGAGTGTGGATCTCTGTAATTAGCATGTCTAAGTATTCCGTGTTCTCTTTCTGAACTTGGAGGGCTAGAGTCCTTGCTGGAGTAACTTCCAGTAACAGTCACTAGCCAAACACAGCAAGAATCCTGCTTTGAGGCACTTTCAGCCTGCAAACTGTACAGAGAGGTAGGAGGTAGAGGAACCACATTTCCTATTCACATGTCAGTTATGTACAGCTTGTTTCTAAATTTGCCAAACTTCTCCTCTTCTACACCCTTTCACTAGACACCCTGGCAGAGGTGGGGCTTCAGGATGGATTTTGTAAAGGGGTAGGAGTCTTGTAGCATCAAAGGATTTTTTTCCTTTTGTTTTAACAAGTTATGCTGAAAGTCAGAGATGCTATTCTGCTTTTCTGATGCCTGTCCTGTAGATTTCCCTCTTGACTTTATCTTCAGGCCCTTCCCCATAGAGGAGAAAACCTGTTCAAAACTACACATTGGTGTTGGACGGAGTCTGTTTTTTTTCTGAGGGTTGTCAATAAGTAGCTGTTCTCAAAATACAAATGTCATTTTCAGGAACTTCTAAACAAAACTTTCCATCACTGGGTATGTCTAGGGTGCAATTAAATACCCGTGGCTGACCTGTGCCAGCTGACTCAGGCTTGTGGGGTTTGGGCTGTGGGTCTGTTTCATTGCAGTGTAGACTTCCAAGCTTAGGCAGGACCCTGCAAACAGGGAGGGTCCTAGAGCTTGCGCTGCAGCCCAAGCCTGGAAGTCTACACTGCAATGAAACACCCCCGAAGCCCAAGCCCTATGAGCCGGATTCAGCTGGCCTGGGCCAGCTGTGGGTTTTTAATTGGTATAAACATACAGTACAGTAACCCAACTTTCTGGCTTTCTCATGCCAACCTAGCCACTAGTTACTGGTATCAAAACAAATTCTGAATAAATCATACAAGCTATGGCTCACAGCTAATACAATATGGATGTTATTGGACTAAATTTCACCTATTGCTAGTAATGGTGCCCAGCTGCAGTTTGAGACTATATGTAATAGATGTCAGATGGAGACCAGTTACGTGCTCTATTCTCTGCTAGTGCAGGGTTGTATTATACATTATGTATGCTTTCTCCAGTCTATGTATTTCAAATGTAGTAAGTGATAGGGTGGTCAGTTGAAATTTCCCCTGAATTCTTATCTAATACTACACAATTTTAATATACCTGCTTTTGTAATGAAATTAAACAGTGGGTGACCTCGCCGTGTGTTCTGTGGATGTTCAAACTCCACCTTGGGCCCCAAATGGAAAGAAATGTAGGGTTCCAAAGTCCCGTGCCATGAGCCTCACTCCCTAGTTTACCAATATGCAGCAAGAGTGCTCCAGGTGATCTAAATTGTGTACATGGATTACAAGGAAGACCTACTATACAGCAGGGGTTTCAAACTCAATTTACTTTGGGGCCCGTGCCAGTCCTCAAATCCTCCCAACGGGCCAATAGTGTCACTGAGTATGATGATCAGAAAAGAAAATGTTTATATTAGTTTTATTTCTAAGAAATGTGAAGTAAAAAATACATCATAGAACTTTGATACAATTCTTCATTTCCCAGAGTCTTTAGTGTTTGCCAGACACCTGGCAACACTTCAGTTCTGTCAGTTGATGCTTTGGCCTCAGTGACTGAGCAGTTGAAATCTTCAGGATTTCAGTGAGGTGCGCATCAAATTGTTGTTTGGTATTTTGACTCATTTATATTTATTGTGGAAGAAAGTGACACTGCCTCGATGGCTGACTCTGCCCAGCAACTAATGATGGTATTTCTGCCCCTCTCCCCCAGCCAATGGGAGTAGTGGGGGGCAGCGCCTGTAGCAGATAGAGCTGGCTGCATGGATCTCTCCTCCGCGAGCCGCAGTGGGGAGGTTCTTGGGCCACAGATGGGGACTTTGAGATCCCTCCTATACAGGCTCTGCAGAGCAAAACTAACCTCTTTTTTGCATCTGCCCTCAGAAATGTCAGAACATTAGCCACTGACCTTACATTAAACATCATGAACTGTTGAGCAGAGTCCTTGTCAGTCAGTGCTCTGGAGGCTCCTAGAGACAAGGTCTTCTAGAAACGCTCTACTTCATAAAACATGTTGAAGGTGGGTTTTATGGGATGTAAACACTAGTTGCACAACAATAGTGGCAGACTATATTCTTTTGTTCTTGCAACTGCAATTCTTTATAGAGAAGAGTGCCAAGGTACAAAATGTCATAACTTTAGGCTGGTATGAAACCTTGCAGACTGACCAGCTCATAGGGTCTCCAACACATTATCTTCCAGATTCTATAAAAGCTGTTTCCATAGCATTGCTGTACAGGATTTCTGGCTTGTTGGTTCTTCCTTGTGCTAAAAATATCAGTTCTTCTTGTAGGTCAAACTTGTTTTGATTAGTCTTGAAGCAGTCTAAAAACTTTGCTGTCTCCCAGAGAACCATGTAACCAGCTTCATAGTGTTCTATGGCATAGGCCTGGTACTAGGTGACTGGTTAGATTTTGATGAAAGTGAGGAACCTTTTGGCACATTAAGAATAATGGCTTGTGGCTGAATTTCATGTGCAAGAAGTTTTAAGTGGATTTTTGAGCTGGTCTTAACACTTGGGATCTTCACCCTGAGGCAATATGTCCTGCATCTTCCTCCAGCAATTGCTTAATGAAGTCAGAACCTTTTTTGAAACTGCATGCTATAAAGTTATGCCCATGAGAACAAGGTTCTCAACAGAGGTCCTAAACTTGGAACAGCAGTACAATTAAACTCCAAAAGGCAATCTTGCCTAATTAACCATTGCAAGGTATGACATGGCACATCTCTCATGCGTACGCTTTCAAGGGAGGTTAGTGGCAGTACAACCACCACGCTATGAAAATGTAGCACTTTTTTTTTTTTTTTTTGAGGCCTTATATTCACAATGGTGGTAGCTATTGCACAAGATTTTAGACCTCCACTCGGCTTTGATTTGTGATGCCAAATCCTTGTGCCCAAATATCTACCAAACATTCACCACAATGGAAAAGTGTCTGTAGCTTTTTATGTACTCCGGTTCAGACCGAGCAGCAGATACAACCATTTTTGAAGTATGTCATGTTGTAGACATGGCAGTCTCAGGATATTAGAGACAAGGCAGGCGAGGTAATTGTGAAAAGTGATCCCCCACAGGTGACATGGCATTAGCTGTGACACAGAGTATGTTTCCCAAACCTGAAGAAGAGCTCTGTGTAAACCCGAAACCTTCTCTCACCAACAGAAGTTGGTCCAATAAAAGACATTACCTCACCCACCTTGTCTGTAATACTTCACACAGGCATTCTTAGTTCTACTGCTTTTTTGCAAGCAGGCCAAAACCAATCCACTACCACTTCTTTTCTTTACTGATATCAAAACTGTCCCAAGCTCTTTTTTTGGGTTGTCCTCTGTACATGTAAGAAAAATGTCAAATCTCCTCATATAAAGGTTGCCAATAACTGTAGCCCCACCCAATCCCTCTTCCTTCTTGACCCAGTGAGTCACGGCACTTTTCTTGCAACTGGTCCAACAAACTGTACAGCCCTATCCCAGATGAAATGAGCTAGAGAAAACATTGTAACCTTTCAATAACTCTTAACTTTACTTCTAGCACCAGCTTTGTACTGCCGAAAAACCCACAGGAAGAGCTTTTAAGAGGATAAAAGTTACTAACAGAACTATTGAATACTTAATACTGGCATTAGGCTGACTTGTTCTGCCTCTTGCCCCTCCCCATCCCCTAGATATTTAGAAAGGGGCTTTGAAACTGAAACTTGCTCTTTCAAATATAGAGTCCAATTTGTGCTGGGCATAAATACTGTTTTTCAAGTGAAAAAAAACCTCTTCAGCACAGCTACTGAGATGACTCCTTATTTCTCTGACTGAGGTGACTTCAGTCAGAACAGTCTGTCAGGCTTTGGGAAAATGCCAGATTTGGCTAGCTTTGCCATCTGGTACCCATTCTCTGTGGTTGGACTCTGTTCCATTGAGTGCCAAATAGCTGAGGCTCTTGTATATTTGTGTGTGCAATATACCCTGTGGCTTGGTTTTCATAAAGGCACAGTGAGAATAGTCTCTACATGAGCTGGTAGCATGGGTACCTCTTGGAGTACACTGAGAATCTAAAGAGATTCTGGAAGTGTTAAATACTCAGTACTTAGATATCTAGGGAAGTTAACGATGTGTGTTTGTAAAATGAGTATTTTAAGCCCTGTGCAACGCTACACAGACTGATGCCAGCATTTAATGCCTGGGGAAGAGTTTAGGTACTTTTTGACAGAGGCATCTGAAGAAGTGGGAGTGTTTTACCCACGAAAGCTTATGCCCAAATAAATCTGTTAGCCTTTAAGGTGCCATCGGACTCCTGGTTTTTGACTGGTGCTTGTTCTTGCCTACATTTGGAAAGATCCACATCCTGAGTCCTAGAACACATTGGTCCATTGTTGGTACTGTGTGGTAAATGGAAGAGATGCCACAAGTTTCCTCAGGGTTTAATCAATATTCAGGGTAGCTGAATACTAGTTAAGTATACCAGGAAACCTTGCACTCCCTTCAGTCTCCCATTTGGCATTGCTGTTAGTCTGCTCAGGAGTCTTTTGCTTGGCAGCTGACTTATACTAAGCATTTCTGTTTAGTGATTTCATGGAGGGCCTCCTTGGCCTGCTCCAGCAGCAGCTGCCTTTTCTTTCTTTCTTCACTCTTGTTCTCTCCCACAAACTGTGGAGTCCCCCCAGTGTTTACACTGTCCCTTAATTCTTCTCACTGAGGCTGCTGTTGTCTGGGTGTCAGCAAAGGTCAGGGCATGCACGGACATGCAAACATTTATTGCTTCCAATTCTCTCTGAAAACCTGGCCCTTCAGTGTGCAGGCAGCTGCTGCCCGGTGGCTGACCTGCCCCTCTGAGTCAGATATTCACATTGTGCTGGAGGCGTATATCTGGCGAGACAGGTTTATAAACGCATTTGTTTGGAATTTTGCCCCATATGCTAATGACAGCAGCTCATCAGCACTGCCAGTCAATCCCTGCCTTGATAGGCTTATTTTAGCTTTCTAAAAATCACATAGGTAGGTACTGACAAGGCCCCCATGAGGTGAATGGGAAGATCAGTATTTTTACCACCTCCACAGTTCTGAAAACTCTGCTAGATTGAGGAACACTTAGCATTGCCGGACTGAATTCTCTGAGTGGGACAGCACTAAGTACCTTTAAAAATCTGGTCCTAGGTCACTTCCCAAACACTCTCTCATATGAATTCCTAGTAAATGTATCTCTCAGGAATTTTCTTCCAGGACAGATTGGCAGAGGCCCTGGGGGGTGGGGTTCACCTTCCTCTGCAGCATGGGGCACAGATCACTTGCTGGAGGATTCTCTGCACCTTGAAGTCTTTAAACCATGATTTGAGGACTTCAATAGCTCAGGCATAGGTTAGAGGTTTACTACAGGAGTGGGTGGGTGAGATTCTGTGGCCTGCATTGTGCAGGAGATCAGACTAGACTATCATAATGGTCCCTTCTCACCTTAGTCTATGAGTCTGAGTCTAAGTAAGTCCTCAGAATGTGATATAGAATTGTCAGCAGTAATGTTGCTTGAAAAGACCCACAGTGTAGATCTAAGCTAAACTACGTCTGAAGGCATCTTCCTATGTGAATGTGATAGCGTGAAAGACGAGGGGTACAATGACTAACGGCTCAGCTAGTTTAGTCACTGACTCTAGCAAATAACTGCATTTCCAACGTGAATAAAGGAGGACAAGCGAATCCCAAGGGATTTGTTACCCTTACAACAGGTGACCAGGGACTCAGAAGAATGTAACAGATTCGCTTTAACTAGCTAGCAAAGTGATCCTAAATTCACGCATGCCCAAGTGACACTTTCTTGTATAAGACTTCAGCAAACCTTTACAGGTGTGGCTATCTTCCAGCCAGCTGAAATCCTGTTTCTTTTGCTATTTACTAAGCCAGTGTTGGTCCACATCCTGCTCCAAGCAGTAGCCAATACCTGATGCTTCAGAGGAAGGTGAAAACCCTCATAATGCACTTGTGCAATGCTGTGTATGGGAAAGAGTTCTTGATACCTGCAGTAGTAGATTTGGAGCCTCAAATGGGACTTGGCTACCCCCTTCTTATTAGAAGCATAAATGGTAAAGTGAAGACAAATTATAATAATTCTCAGGACATGTAGCTTGAACATGGAGACCTATCCGTGGCCTATCTGCTCCTGTCTCCAATAGTAGGTTCTAAATTGGAGTGTAGAAGGGCCACTCCAAGATGGCAGATGCACCTTCAGAAGTAAAAAGAAAAAAAAAAACACTTTGGCATATCGACTGTGTTGTCTGAGGTGCAGTGTCACAATCCTTATAGCTCTGCAGCAAGTAGCTCTGCTTGAATTCCCAGAAAAAAGTTTCCAGAATCTCAATCGGTCTTTAGAACATTTAGTTTCTTGCAAGAGTGCCGGCTGGTCTCCTTCAGCCTCCTGCCCACGGGATCCTGGGGAGCAGAGCACGGCAGGGGCAGGTTCAGTGTCTCGAGGGGAAGGCTGCTGCTCGGAGGGCATGGTGCGAGCCGGGTCGCAGGCTGGGAGTTCCTCTAAAGAGCTTCATATTTGTACAATACTGAGGACCTCAAGTATTTGAGTACCTTGACTCA
>ML677375.1:11769262-11857882 GCA_007922305.1 Dermatemys mawii | reverse complement strand
TATTTGTACAATACTGAGGACCTCAAGTATTTGAGTACCTTGACTCAAAGTCAAAGTTTGAGTCAAGTATTTGTACAATACTGATTCAACTGCCTTTCTTCCCAGAGCATGGGACAGAGAGGTTTCAGCGAATGAAAGCCATCAGATTGGGAGGAGTAGGACACTTGGATGTTCTCAAAAAGGGCAAGTCCTTTTGGTGATGAATCAATAATTTAATGAAGTTCATGCAGCAAGTTCAAAGCACTTCGAATCACAGCATGCTTGCTACCAGCTTTCTGCAGAATAAGAGTCAAACTGATTCATGCAATGAACTGGAACAGATTTTGGATTAATGTCCTTGATTCATTTAGCAATGCCCAACATCTGGCCCTGATGCACCATGGTAAATTTTCCCCTCATGCCATCCATATCCAATCAGCAACGTAATATATCCTTTGTCAAGAAGATTGATTCTGCATCTGTTTTTGGGCAGTTGTGCATTCCAATAAATTCATGCACAATGTACTCCTGGCACCCAATGCACTGAAAAAGATATCTGTACGTGTTCAGCTATGTGTTGTGTTTTGTCAGTTGTAATGAGGTAGATTGCTGCAGCTTTATTTGGTGAGACAAGATCGTTGAGACACTCATGATGCATTTCCTTGAGTAGTTCATTGATATCATATGATACATACATCCCATTTGTCATAAGGGTTATGTAATTATGCAACAGAATCTCTACTAACTTTTGGAAGTTACTTTCTTCATCCCTGTGCTCTCTAACAGCGACACCCTGCCTTGCAAGACATTGCAAACAGCACAATTGTTCTAAAAGGTATTGCTGTTCCCTTCCTGATCACCAGTCTTTTGATGAACAAGCTGGGCACTGTGTTTCAAGTAAGCACTGTGTTTTAGCAAACACTCTGTGAAAGTGCATTTTTTGTTGTTTTTGTTGTTATGCAAGTCCAGATTTGTAGGACAAATTTTTCCAGTTATTTATACTGACCTTCACAAATCTGTCGTCTCCACACGTGGGGGATGTAATGAGCTGTTTTGATACTGCAAAACAACAAACGTCACAAGAAGGTCTCGTTCGAGTTTTGCAGAAAACAAGCCACTCTTGGTATTTGTACCATTCAAAATTAAAATCTCTCTTCTCCTGTCCTGTATACTCTCATAGTATCTTAGGGGCTATCATCTGAGTTCCCTTACCGGAATCGACAATGACAGAGCACACTATTACATTCTACCCTGCTGTCCACCTTAGATGCCCCCTGAAAGTCTCGTGAAGATGTCTGCCTTGTTGTAGTGGCCTCATCGGTCCCATTGGCACCTCCTGAATACGTGGCTAATGTTGAATAGCCTGGGTCAGTGCTTGCGTTGATTGACTGTGATCATAATGTACCAACATTCAGTTTTGTCTGCTTTTGTTGTTTAATAGGTGGTCCAACAGTTGCTTCCCTGTTTGCTCATTTTTAAGCTATGCATGAGAGCAAATTGTAAATTTGTACATTGAACGGACACTTTAAACAGAGAACCACTTGTGTAGCCTGTAGTGTGGTTGCTTTACATTTCCTGTCACAGATTAGAATCACGTGAAACAGGATCACCCAATTATGCAGTTATCTAGGATTGCAGTGGATTACCTTGTGTATGAATTTATTGGAATGCACAACTGCCCCAAAACCCCAATCACGTCTTTTCCCATATAGCACATGTTTTTGTTTTTGTTAAAAAGTGGAGGAGGAGGGAAGGCCATGGCCCTCCCCGGCCCTCCAACCCCTGGTTCCAGCATTGTTGGTTGCTGGCTCTGAATAGCCATCTGAGTGGCTCCACCACAGAAGTCCGCACTGTAGCAGAATCCTTGGCTGACCTACACCTGGTGGATCATAGCTAGGACTTTTTTAACCCACAGCACAACTTGGGCAGGCCAATTCATTAGCTGTATTGAAGTGTCTTAGGGCATTACTGGCCCAAATTGCAAAGACCCTGCTAAGCTACATAGAGCAGGCTCTGGAGTGAGACTCTTGTCTGATGGTGAGGCTTCAGAGGCTTGTGTCTCTGCTGTCTTAGTGGAAGATCTCCTAGGTGCCTCATCTACTTTAGCATGGAGTATGAACCTGCAGCTATGGAGACACACTGCAGTCGTATCCGCTCCTCTGCCACAAAGAACTGGAGATGCCATAGGATGGAATTCAGAACACAGCAGAGCCCAGTGTAAGGAGCATAGCTTCTATACTAGGCTTTAATAAAGGGTTTGCTTTTGAACCCTGTATGTTAAAGCATTCTTGCTAATTATGGCTGGACAACCACTTGACGTGTGGAGGTAGGATTCACTGAAGTTTGCATCTTTAAGGCTGCTCTTGTCATCTATAGGTTAAAGGCAGTTTTACACTTTCAGCACAATTTCTTTAGTTGCTCATTGCTAACCTTTTTTTCTACCCTACGCTCCTTGTCTCCTGCAGAGTTCTTAGCTGAACAGTTAAATATTATATTTTCAAACTTTCCATATTCAACAAGCTTACAGCTATTGGTGCCTAAGCTTGACTGGAGACTTGGCTGGATTCTGGTTGCCACAGCACCACATAACTTGCAAGCCAGTCAGGGCAATCTAAGCCCTGCCCTCCCCAGTATTCTGCCTAGACACCGCAGGGCAGTTGTGCATGGTTGGAATTGCCGTGAGAGCGTATGGAGCAGAGGATTAGGCGGTAGAGAGGCACAGTGCTAGCATTGGGGCATTCATCACCTTATCTCCTACTGCAAGAGGTAGCTGTGTGGCTGATGGAGGTCCTAGGAAACATGACCAAGTCTCTAAGACAACCAACCTGAAATTTTCTTTCCTGCGGATACCTCTACTGTAGCTAGCCAAACAGCTGTACTTCCAGATGGTTTCCATGATCCCCCTCACTTAGTATCTAGTCCCCTGTGTGGAGAGGGGAATGCTGGGAAAACAGCTGCTTCTGGAACAGAAGCAGAAGGCTGAGTAAGGAGGTGGGTAGGGTGGAAGTACACCTATTTCTGTCCCTCACCCGTTCAGAATGATGACGAGTATACAGGTTCAGTGTTCAACTCTAGCATGCTATCATCTTCGTTCTGAAGTCTGAAATAGACTTGGGCTTTACCCCTAGAATGGAGCAAAGGAGAGACGTGTCTAATAGCCTGAGCTGTCTCCAACAGCTGTTTGGCATGTACCCACCATGACTGCATTTCACAACTGAAATGACTGGGTTTTCCATAGGCTAGAGTATTTATATAGTACCAGGTGCTCATTGTGTGTTCACCCCTAGCTTTCTCAATGGTTAAATGCCTCCTTATTGAATGTGGCTTCTCTTGAGAGTTGGCGGGTGGGGGTGGAGAGGGAAGGACAAAAATAAAGAGAGAGAGAAACCACATCCATTGTACAAATAGCCTTGCATTCTTACAGCAAACCTGCTAGATTGGGCGGGCTTTATTACATGGACATTGTTCTTGGGATGGGTTTTTGTCCTTAATATAGACTGTAAAATGCAAACACTTTTTCAGATCATTACAAGTAGCCCTGAGCAGCTGTTTGGGTACTATCTGGGCTATATAGACCTGGCCTCTAGAGCTTAACATCTAAGTGAAGAGGCAACACAACAATGGGATGAAATGGGAGCCGGAAGTTAACAGCAACAGTGGATTTGTATGCTGGCTTTGGGAACCCCTTGATTGCTGTTTAAAAGCTGGCTAATAAAATCCATAATCTTACCATACTGGTTAGACAGAGGGTCAGTAAAGAAACTGGGTGTGACTAATTCCCCTCTTGTAAAACAGATGGAAATTGTCTGTTATGACACAGACTGCAGTCCTCTGACACACCAGATGGGTATGATACAAATAGGTGTAACTGAATTATACATAATCTTCACCTCCAATCTCAACCTGTCCCCAGTCTAAAGAGCCACAGAACAGTTGACTCACGACTGTTAAATCAGCTCAGGTTGCTGAATAGAATGGCAGTTCTCTTGCTGCCTCTGCTTACTGAACTGATTTGTTGCAGAAAACTCCGGGAAAGTGATTAACATGATGAAGAACGGTCTTGCCCTCAAGCGCACTCTTCACTACCAACTCTCCTTGTGAGGGAAACATTCCCAGGTATTTCCTTGTCCTCAGTTCTGCCGCCTTTGCACCAAAATAGGCCTTCAGGAAACACCAACACAACTCTTAAGAAGCAAGACTTTTCCCCCACCAATTCTCCATCCCCCATTGGTTACCAAATGCTTCTGCCACCTAGGCAGAGTGAGTTTTTTGCAGCGTTCCCTGAAGCTCCACAATCCTGAACTATTTTGGACTGTGTGCAGAAGCTGATTCTACAGCTGACAACCCATCAGACTCTCTGCTCCAGCCTCTTCTCTTCAAACTGGATCTAACTGAAGCACCTCACTGACCAGAAGCACTATGGTACTATGCCATGGCAGGAGAGGCAAGTAAGGCTCTTTGTTGAACTTGACACTGTCAAGTGATATGTTTTGGCCAATTATCACTCCCCTTTGGATCATACCACTGAGGTAAACTTGTCAAAGACAAATCTGGATAAATACAGATCTATATGGTTAAGTAGATATAAAGGAACATTTTGGATGGTAAATTCCAGTGCCAGTTTAGCACAGTGACCTTCTGTGGACACATCTGCAGGTCTCTTAACTTGCAGTGTGGAAAACACTTTGGGAGAGGCAAGTTTCACAGTGATCCCAGTGTAAGCTAATGTAAACATCAGCTGCATGACTCTTGCCCTGTCATTATGGATTTCAATACGTCACTGGTTCTCCCAACCCATATACTTAGGGCTTAAGAGTATTGGCAGAAGTTCTAGGTATCACCTGTTCTAATGACTAATTATATAGTGTGTAGGAGGGTTAAATGATTCTATTTACTCACTTATGTAAGACAGAAAAGGTGCTTACACTAACACTTACTCCTTCATTAAACCACTTGCTCGCTATCACTTTGTTATTTTTTTAAAATAAAGAGCAAATCTATTGAAGAGATTCTGCACAGTTCACTCGGTATCTAACTCCAGGGCAGAGGATTTTTTTCTTAGCCTTACTGAACTGTCAAAATGTATTGGCCCCATTCATATGAATGTGATGGATGCCCTCTGCTGTCAGAACCAGGAGCAAACACCTGCTTCTAGTGCTACCAGCAAAAGGTTTTTTCCATTAGCTCAAGTGATAGTAGCTGGTGCTACTGGAATAGAAGAGTTCTTGTCTTGGCTCCCTTTGTGAACGATCGGTCCATAACATGGATTCATTGTACTGACTGATATCTGGATTTAACGGAGTGGGTTTTGAGGGGTTGCTGTACCTGAATTTATGCTACCGCCAATCTCATGACACTTCAGATGGAAAGCTGTCTCCACAGTATGTGTCATGTATCTACTACACACTCTTAGAGGTCAGGGTGAATCTAGTTTCTATTCAACTTCATAGAGTGTTTTTTCCCCCGAATGGTATTCCCTGGTACAGAACATCCTAGCAGCACTGTATATAAACACTTCTAGATCTGATCACCCATTCTATATCGCCTAAAAGGGACATCTCCCAGTGTGTGTACTCTGGATACTGGAACAGGCGGGCAGAATGAAAGGTCTGGTCCCTCAGCCCCGGGGGAGGAACCACTGGCCACACAGGAATTCTTGGGACAACAAAGGAATGGGAATGAGGGTCAAAGGTTAAATCAGGGAACCAGAATGGCACACCAGCTCCAATACCCCCAACTCTACAGATCACTTGTTGCTTCTCAGAAGCAGCTAAGGAGTCAGTGGATGCTGCCCAGAGGAACTCTGCTCAGAGGCAAGAATGGGCAAGGGATGGGAAATAGGCAACATGTTTGCAGAACACCCCTTCCTTCCCCTCAACCCCTGTCCAGCTTCCGCCTCCTGGTGTGAGGGTTGGTTGTCTTGGCCAGAGCCTGGGGGAGGAGGTCTCACGAATGTGTGGGGCCATGGATGGGGAGGGAGGAAGGAGGTGTGAGGAGAGGGAAGGCAGACCCTCAGTAAGAGGCTCTGGAGGAAGAGCAGCAGCCTGGTGTACTCTACAAAAAACATCCGCAGGCTCTCCCTCTTGCTGCAGAAGGGACAGGTGTAGGGATTCTGCGAACTATGCCAGATACACACCCATGCTCATGGCTCCATGAAGGAGCTGCCACTTAATATCCGTCTAGCAGGCCATGGGACTAAGGTGGGATACGAGCTGGTCTGCCGGGGCTCCCTGCCTTTTGCAGATCCACCCCCACCACTTGTAGTAGGGGTGGGACATGGGACCAGCATGGACTAAAGGCTGGCCCACTGGGGTTCCTCATCCTCCACAGGTAGTAGATAGTCTTGCCATTGGTATCAGGGTGGGGCACGAGGGTGAGGAAGTGAAACAGGTGGAGCACGAGTGTGCAGAGTTGTTTCCTTGGCAGGTCTGGAGGAGGTCCTGGTAGAAGATAGGCAGCTCAGAGAGGTCGTATTGGCAAACCCGGGAGGTGGGGGGGCACAAGCCTGCCCACTTCAAAGGCCCCTCCCCTAGCCTAGCGGGAGGGACCATTGGACCCAAGGACCAACTGATTACATGGGGGCAACTAATGGAAAAGAGGGATCAGAGTGAAGGTTATAGGTTCAAAACGAGGGTATCGGATGGGGACACAGAGCAGAGAACCACAGACAGCGCTCACTGCTCCTCAGAGCTGTCAAGGGAGCCAGCAGATGCTGCCCAGTGGAACTCTGCCCGAATGCATGAGACGAGGGAGGAACCGAAACAGGCCTCATGGTCAGAGGACCCCCTCGTCCAGCGTCCTCCCACTGGTGTTACAGATGGAGACTTTGGCCAGGGCCAAGAGAAAATTGACAAGGAGGTCCCACGACTTCATGGGGCCACGGATAGGGTGTGCGAAAAGAAACAGGAATGGGGAAAAGTGCAGCCAGAACCTCAACAAGAGTTTCTGGAGGAGCCAGAATAGGGGCTGCAACCTGGTGCATTCAAGGTAAGCATGCACCAGGTTCTCCCTCATGCCACAGAAGGGGCAGGCCTCGGTTCCGGGGGTGAACCACGCCAGGTGCATGCCTGTGCTCGCAGCTCCGTGAAGGAGCCACCAACTGATATCCCCAGCAGGTCGTGGGACCGAGGTGGAATAAAGGCTGCCCCACCGGAGCTTGTCACCCTCTTTAGATGGAAGATAGTCCCGCTATTTGGTGTGGGTGGGAAACACCTACTATTTACTTATACACAGACCAACAGTTAGAGAGATCGCTAGCTCCTTTGCCAGCAGGGATTTAAAGCCCCACACTCTTCCCTTTCCTGTCTCTCCCCTCTCTCTAGTCTCTGTCTCTCCCCCTGCTTCCTTCCTGCCATCTTTTATAGCAGGCTGGCTACTCAGGCCTGCAGGTGCATCCCCTCAACTAATTAGGGTGTGGCCTCCAAGCCAGCCTCAGCTAGTACCTTTTCTCCCTGGGGCCAGGCTAATAGAGGCCTGGCTTGCTTCTCTTAGCCAGCACCCTTTTACGCCCATGAACTGGGGTCCGAAGCTGAATGCCCGCAGAGTGCCCAGGAGACACCCATGGTCCATTCTGTCAAATGCCTTCTCCTGGTCCAGGGACAGGAGGGCAAATGACAGACCATCCCTACACCTCAGATCCAAGAGGTCCCAGATCAAATACAAGTTGTCGAATATGGTCTGGCCTGGGATGGTGTAGGTCTGGTCAGGATGGACCATGTCCACCAGCATGGACCCCAGCCATAGTGATATGGCCTTTGCTACGACCTTAGAGTCCACGCTGAGGAGCGAGATAGGACGCCAATTCAGTAGGTTGCAGAGGTTCCCCTTCTTTGGCAATAAGGCGAGCCTAGCTCTCCTTCACGAGAGAGGGAGGACCTCTCCTTTTCAAGGACTCAGCCCAGATGGTGACGAAGTCTGGGCCAAGGACATCTCAGAACATGTGGTAGAACTCCATGGTCAGCCTGTCATGCCTGGAGATTTGTTGGTGGGCATGAGACGGAGGGCTCCAGAGAGAGAGGCAGCTCCAGCTGGTCTCGGTTGCCCGCACTGACCAGTCAGGAGTTTGGTCCAGAGCACCCTGCAGGCTTCGGCATCAGTCGGGTCCGGGGAGAAGAGGCTGGCATAGAAGGCCCTTGCTCTTCCACGCATCTCCTCCGTATCCGTGAGAGGGTGCCATCTGACACCAGGAGACCAGTGATATGCTTTTTGATACCCTTCTTTCTCCAGGGCGTAAAAGACATAGGAACCGCAATCTAGTTCCTTCAAGAGATAGATGTGCGATTGAGCAAAAGTGGCCCCTGCCTGTGAAGAAGTCAGATATTCTCCATGAACAGTGCCATTATAAACACCAATAGTCAATGATACTAATCAAGGCTAGCCTTCATCTGCAGCTTGGAGGGACACGGAGAAACAGCTTTTCCAGAGAGCTGAATCTGTTCTCTGGTGGCAGCATGTAGGCCACTAGAAGAAGTTAGTCTCCTGATGCAGCAGGAAGAGACTAAACTATCCTGTAATTAAGAGGTGCTGAGGGTTGGTCTCCTCAGGGATGAGGTTAGCGACTCAAGTCACAGTAGTGGGGTTACACTTTTTAGGCCATGTCTTCAAAACACAATTATCTCACCCTAACTTACATCTGCCTATAGCCCCCAGTATTGTTAAATTGCATGTGTGCGTACACACTTGGCTTCTTGTATTGGCAGTGTGCACCTTTGCCAGGAGCACTTGTCTCAATTGTATTGTCAGTGTGGGATGGCTACTGGAGGCCAGTGACAGTCAACATAAGCAATGCAGCATCTATGCTGTTGCAGTGTCAACTTAAGTACAGTGACCGTGACCCTACACCACTCAGGGAGATGGAGTTTTTAAATTGGTGTAGACAAGCACTTACACTGGTGGGAGCCAAACTTAAGACACTTTCATAGTTAGATCGAGGCAAAGTAGCTTATGGTGACCTAACCATATAGTGTAGGTAAACTGTAGTCTACCATTTCCCTCCCCTCCCGCCACTAGGATCTTTATCAGGACTTGTTCCTTAGTCTGCCAAAGTTCAGTCAGCACTTTGGCCCAGCATATCTGCTGTTAGCCTGAGCAAAAGTGTTTTCCAACACGCTGATGGCTCTCCACGTCTTGCATTGCAGTGTGACAGAGTGAAGAGTTAAGATCCAAAACGATGCACCTCAGGAGCAAGAATGTGTTCTCTCCGGAATAAAAAAAAAAAGCAAGCTGAATGGAAAAAATACAAGAGGTCATACACAGAAGGGGAACACTCTAAAAATGCAGAAATCTAGCGGGCCTTCTTGAAGAATGGGACAAATTACGTCTTTCCCCAATAGCTAGCTCAAATCACACTTCAGGCTAGTTCCAGTGGTGCACTGTTCTACGCTTTGTACATAAAGCATTAAATGTTAGAAATTTTAAAAATAGCTTGCACCCAATTTTTGTCTAAAGTAGCAGAACAATACCACTTACCATAAAAAATGAGAGAGGAAAGGAGAGTTAAGTGATGAAAAGTCTATAAAAGTGTAAGTGAACCCATGACAGGCACATAACGCAACAGGCAGCCAGCAAAAAGACTTTGACAACATATCAGTCAAAATGCACCTCTTTGTAATCACCAGTTATCACTTTCTTCAAATACACTAAGCACACAAATAACTCAAAGGAAGAAAAAATTGCATTCTGTCTTCATATACCGTGTGAATAGGATTCCTGATCATTTTCTAGAACTTGGCTTAGGAAGGGCCTAGTTTAAAACATCAAAAGCAATTGCGTAAGTATTTAAAGATTTGCTTTTGCAAACCTTCTTAGACTTGCAAAGAAGAAACTTGTACTTTGACACTAGTTGATAAAACCCCAAAATACAGTTCTTTGGGATTTCACTGGAGAGCGCAAAGATCTAGCCAGGTGACTTTCAGATACTTAGTGAAATGGAGAAATACAATCTCTGAAATGAACTCACCACTTCTTATTCCTCCTTATAACTCTTGGGTGAGGGGAAAGGGTGTCAGCATTAGATGATCCATAGATTTATGGATGGTCCAGAAACACTTGGTGGGTTTAGTAAACGGAGGGCTTTCCCTGTTTCTTAACTTTTCAAGGTTTGCTGGATGCTTGCCCAGTAGGCTTTTTTCTACTCCTCCAGTTTTTGTACTCTTGCTTTCCAGTAGATGGCGCTAGTGTCAAGTTTCCATGATTCTTTTCTTGCCTGAGGAGGTTTCATTTGTTTACAAAATTCTTGTAATGTTGGTTAATGGGAATTCCTTCTTTCTAAGCAGTTGCTTTTAATATTCCAAACCTATGCAGCTTAGTTACTTGTACCTTTAATATGTTGGGCCATACATTTCATATTGCCAGCATGTAACAACCAGAACATTCTATAAAGAATATTCTTTATAGTTATTAATTTGGTAGACGTAGTCAAAGCACATACAAAAACTTTGGGCCCATTTCATAGCCTTTGGGGCCAAAATAAATTGACATCTGCTTAGAGGAACAAGACAGACTCTCTACCCATGGAAAAATCTTATTTCATAGAGGCAGACTAGAGTAAAATTTCACCTCAAGCTAGAAACTTATGTCACTTTGATTCTTGGGACATCTGTGAGTTTGAATTAAACTTCTGTTTTCTTTAGGTCAAACAGCAAGTCATTTTAAACAAGTTTAAATGAAGTCTGGTCACATCTTTGCAATTTAGGTCTACTTTAAGCTAGAAAAGACTTGTTATAACTATCACTAGCTATTCTTTTGCTGGTATATCTTCCTTGAATGAAATAAACTATACTGCGGGGGAAAAAGCACTTTTTTGCTGGTATAACTGCATCTGCACTAGGGTTTTGCTAATATAGAAATGGGAGGAGGGGGAAAAATCACCCCATCCCCAAACTGATCCAACAGCAAAAGATTATAGTGTAGATCTGACTTTGGATCAAATTACAATTATATTAATGTGGCTTCTCTTCCAGATGCTGCACAGCAGGACTGACTGCCTTTATGGTAGCATGTAGAACACAGATCCATTACACTCCATTCATCCACTGACATAACACGTCTTGTTAGGACTCTCGGGTACTGAAGAGGTCTTATTTCTGATGCTCCCTCTCTGTTCAAAATAACTTATCCAGGTCCAGATGAAGATTTTTCCACACTTGGCACGTTGATGTGCTCCTCCAGCAATGGGTGATTTCAGCTTGTGCTTCAGCCTCCCTTCAAAGTCAAAGGGAAACCTCTAAGAAGGCTGTGCAAAAAACTCAATTGTGGCCCTGTGATCTTGGACAAATTGTATCATACCCAGATGCCACCATTTTCCCCCTCAGGAAAGTGGGGATATTAATACTTGCCCTCCTTTTGTAAAGTGCTCCCAGATGTACAGATGAAACACTACTACAGATATTTCTGCTTCAGAAATGCATGTTTTTTTCTGTCCCTATTGGCATTTCATCTGAGGCAGTTTGCTCTTTAATTTAATGTTGTCCCATGGAAAGGGCCTATTGTATCTATGTATTGTCTTCCATTTTGGACACTTTCTTACAAACCTTGCCCTCTAGGGGTAGGAAAGGCTGTATTGAGTTAGCATGTTTTACTTTGGGCTTATAAACAGGCACCTTTTACTTAAACTTCCAGGCAAGAAACAAATGGCACAGTCTGTTCAGAAACAGGCTCCTGGGAAGAGGGGAGAAATTATCTTGCCTACAGCTGAAAAGGGTGTTTTAAATAGCTTTAAGTGCAGTGCACACAAAACAAACCTAAGATTGGGGTTTAAATTGGGCAGCAGATTAAAATGCCATCACATGCTGCTCTCTAGATAATCACAAAAGTCTTGAGTTTGAAAGGAAAGGGGAAAACCTACAGTGATAAAGATTCATGGGCATGGATCACTGTCCAATAGGCAATAGTCAGCCAGCACTATCCAATGTTGTTTGTGTGTCCAGATTTCTGAGTCATGGGCGGGTTATGAAAAAATAAACCTCTTGAATAGATTTTGCTCCTGGCTCCAAGTAGCTCCTGTACTTCTCTGGAAATGGCTTTTATTTTCCTTCCTGGGGCAACTCATCTGAGCAGGAAAGCCATATAATTATATTGGAGGTTTCAAGGAACCCAAGCACTTGTAGTAAATGCTCTAAACCAGAACTCAGTTTGAGCAAGGTCAAATTTTGTATAAATTTTCATTGGAACCATGTTTGTTGTTCCAGAGGCCTACTTGTATATTTGTGAACAAAAGGTTGAATTCAAGCCTTTAATTCTAAAATAAGGTAAACATAATACAGATCCCACCTCTGAATCTCCAAAGATAAAGCATAAATAGGAGCCAAATTCCATTATATGTATAAGAAATCTTACCCTAAACCACACACCAGAAAAACTGCCTCCTCATTGCCTTGGACTGAACTGATCTGTTTTTATATTTCTTGAATGTTGGAATAACCCCCACACACCAACTGATGCCCCAGGCTCCCAAACCAATTGCTACTCGTGGTGTTACAAACTCAAGGTGTCTGGTATCAGACCCAACTGGCTGAGGCCAATAAGCTTCCTGCTATAGCCTTTAAGTAGTCAAGACTTTCCTGACTCCAGTTGCTTTGGAGAGAGTGGTAGAGGAGAATCTCTAAGCCAAGGTTGTGTTTGTGACTGGTTTGCATGATGACTTTCTCACTGCAGGTGACGCCTCCTCCTGGTCAGACTGGGATTAGCTCTGTCTATGTGCTGCACCCTCCTCCTGTCATCTTGGCCTGTGGCTGCCCGCACTCCAGGAACCGCAGCCTCCTCTTTGTGACATGGCCCTCCAGCCCCAAAGTCCTTCTGCACAGTCTCAGCCAGACATCTCCAGCACGGCCCTCATGGTGCCACTTCTCCAGTGGTCAGCAGGGAAGCCCGGGTGTGCTGGGTTCCAGGCCAGGGACCCTCAACCTAGCAGTTCTGGGCTTTCCTCTCCCAGCCCTCACTGCTCCTTCCCTGGATGGCTTCCTACAATTTCTGGTTTCCTTTCCCTCCCAGCTCCAAACCCTCCTCCCTCTTCCCAGGGAGTGACTGCACCTCCTTTCTATTGCCAACTTCCTGGCTTATATACATCCTACCTGTTCCTGCTGGCACTGGTACTAGGTTTCTAGTCTCACTCCCTGTGGCCTCTATTAACTTTCTCCCACAGGAGCTTACGTAAGGCTGCTTTTCAGCCAGCTGTGCCAGATAGTTTTGCCAGATACACCTGAGATCTCCCCCTATCTCTGCTGGTTCTTAAGCGCTTGCCTCAGCAGGGCCCGGATCCATCCATGCAGGGATGGGGACTCCGGAGTCCAGCCTGGGAAGCATAAATGCCCCTCTTTCAAAATACAAAACAAAACAAAACTTCTGCAGCTCTGTCATGGGGCGGCACAGGTTTCCTTCCACTAGTCCCTGTGCCCCGTGCTTAGGCTGGTCAAAGAGAGGATCTCAGACATTCCTCTCTGGTGCTTCACCCGTGCTCTTTTATTCACAGTGCTGATACAGATCCAACTTCCCCAAAAACCAGGCCCCTCTCAGACCCCTCACCAGGTGCTCTGGCCCTTGAGGCTTGTCTCAACCAGCAGAGGCAGGGCTACATACCCCCTATCCTGTTGGCTGGCTAGCCTCCCCTTCTGAGCTCTTCCTGGGGTTTATACTCTTTCTCAGTCATCAACCCATCTGGTTCCACCTGGCTCAGTAGGTTGCACTGAGCCTGCCCTAATTAGTGCCTTCAGCTGGGCTCCCTGCTCAGGGTTTTAGCCCTTTAACTCAGCCACCCTGCAGGGAAACAGGGTCTTTAGCAGGCATCAGAGGTTTTTACCACCTCTGCCCTGCGACAGGCTCCATCTTCCTTCTCCTTTTTTCTTTCCAGCTGTGGCCTTTGCTTTCCCCTCATCTCAGGAGTAACTCCTTATACAGTTTTTCCACAGTGTCTTAAACTCCTCTTGTATCAGGGGCAACCGTGTGCCCTCATTCTCCACTATGTTGTGGAGCATCACTCACCACTAGTCTGGTGCCTCCTCCTGCCTGCTCTGGGGATTAGCTCATCAGGTCAACAGCCCCACCCATGGTTGCACATCATCACCCCATCTCTTTCCTTGGTCTGCAGTGCCTCTCTCTGCCTCAGTTTCCCTGAAAGCTACACCCCAGCAAAAATCTCTCAAAGAATGTTATTCTCCCTGGGGGGTCTCATTTATTGAACGTTGTGTCCTTGTATTCTTGGAAAGCCAGGATTTACAAGTTTTCCCCTTTAACTCAGGGTTTTGCAATGGTTTCTCTAGCAGCTAGCTTCAATACAAGTGTCTCTCTTTCACTCATGGTTCTGCAGCTGCTCCTGGCCATTAGTTCCAGCAAGTTCTTCCCAACTCCTTGGTGGGCTTGCTGGCTCTTTGCTTCCATTAGAAACCTCCGACAATGGCCTCTCTTCCCCCTTGCAGGTCTCTCCCCAGAATGTCCTGTCCTGTTTCTTCCTCAGTCAGGCCCAGGTGTCTAGCTCCACCCCTTCTGGCTGGGAGGCAGTCACTCAGTCACCCTCTAGCTGTGAAACATCTCTCTATTTGGGGTTGTTGCCTTCACTAGCAGGTGATGTGGGTTTGCCCAAGCACAAAGGGTCTGACATGAAACTCCAGAAGGCCAGGAGTTATGGGCAAACAGGGAGCACCTTCTCAGAGGGCTTGCTCAAGACAAGGGAGCAGTAGGAAAAAGGGCAAATTGCACCTCCTAGAGCGCACAGCCATGGACACAAAGAGTGGGTAGCCCCAACTACTGAGAGAGTTCCAGGGGATCCGTCTAGGCCCATCAACCACAGGTCAGGATGTCTCAGGCTTGGGCAACACCAGCCAGGACCAACTTGCAGTGCACGGAGGGTCACTCCATCCCCTGTACATGAAGATGCACATTGTGCAGCAGGATTCGTAGGGAAAAGTCCTCACCTTTGGTGGTCTCAATGGACATGGATGTGGAGACCAACTTCCAGGTCCTGAGGTGATCCTGGTAGAAGGCTGGCCACTTAGAGGGGCCTCAGATGGATGTAGAAGAGCTGTTGGCCATAATGAAGCCCATGGTGAAGATGTGTACTAGGAATCTCCATGCCAGACTACAAGCAGTAAAAGAAGTCTCTGCCAGGCCTGATGGGGTAATGTGTGACTTGTCTGCACAGACAGGCTGGGCCCTGCCTGCCCTCTCTCAGATGGAGGGTCAGGACACTGAGACTCAGTGCTGCTTTGGCCAGGGGGGAAAAAAGCTTTCACTGGGTACTAGCCAGGCTGTGGAGGAGACTTAATGTGTTGAACCCATGCCAGAGAATGAAGAGGATTGCAAGGTGAGCACCACCTGCCTGCATGAATGGGGCTGCCCCCTGCTTCCCAGGCTCTGAGCCCAGACAATGACAAAATCTGGGCCAGCATGTCCCAGAATTCACTGTAGTTTTCCACAATCAGCTGGCCTAAGAGTTTATCGGTGGCCATCGGGTGGAGGTCTGCTGAGAATGCAGCCAGAGTGAGAGGAAGTTCCACGCAGCCCCAATCACCTGCCCCCAGAACTCTGCAAGCAGCAGCATTTGGTTGGATCCAGAGAGAGAGTGCCAGATTAAAGATGTTGCTCTTTTCCCCCCCATTACTGGCTTTGCAAACAGAGTGCTGCCCTCCACCAGGAGGCAGGGCTTGTGCCTCTGCTCCAGAGCATAGGAAGTGGAAGCTAGCTGTGCTGCTGGACATAGTTCACTAGGCCTAGTGCTCATCAGGGGCCCCCGGGTGTGCCCCACTTCAGTTCCTCTACGTGGGGGGGAGGAATTTCAGGGATGGTTGCCGGGCACCCCTCCAGCTCCATCACCTTCTGGTTCAGCAGTTCCATCACAGCCTCCCTCTGCTGACTGGCCCTAGGGGGGTGGTATGTGTGGAGTTTCTTCTACATCCCACCATCTTCACACAGGAAAGGGTGGCACTGTCCTTCCCAGGCCAGGAAGACCTCCTGGAAGGACTCCACAAAGCCCACATCCCTTACAACAGGCCACTGTGGAAATGGCCGTGTGCCAATCCAGCGTGCTCAGGTTTTAACATGACCTCTTGTCTGGCATGAAAGCAGGGATGCAGCAAAGCTGGGCCTGGAACTCCTTCAAAGACCAGCTCACCCTGTGACATACACACCCTAAATCATATTCTGCATCTATGAAAGTAACTTCTCCTCCCTCCTTTCTTTGGGTTTGACTGCGAGGTGATATTGAAGATCTACAAATCCTTCACCTAAGAGAAGCCCCTGATCTAACAAACTTTCCTGTTCTACTCTAGTACTGGGGAAAGGGGGCAAGGTATCATGTGAACTCCTCGGCCTGTAGCTCTAACCTGAGCCTATCAGCAGTAAATATCAGGCAGAGATGGTCTGCAAGAGGTCACTGCCCCCTCCTCTCTCTCGCTGTTTTTTTTCCTACTCTAGATATAGTTTTCTAACCCTGACTTGTGTGATCAGGTCAAGTTTTCTAACCCTGACTTTTGTCATCAAATTTAAGCTAGATTTACTATTGTAACTGTTTTGTTGGTTTGGCTTCGCTATTGTTATTACCTGGCAATAAATAACTTTTATGGTTAAGCTTGTTTCTCCCCCCATCTACTGCCCGTCAAGTTTTTGGCTTCCACATTTGCTCTGCAAGAACGTTCCTCTTACCTAAGCTAAAGATCCCTGTAGCACCCAAAAATCCTGTGGGGTTTGCTCACCAAATGGGTTACTACCAGAACAATAGTAATGTGAAAGTGGGAACAGGGACATGCTGAACCTGTGGCATAGGAGGGAGGCAGCTTGGAAGTTCTATTTGACCCAGCCTGCTGAGTCCAGGAACATATAAGGGGTCAGCTTGGGAGTGTTGATTTAATCAGTCCGCTCAGACGCGCTGTTAATGTGTGTGTGCTTCTGATTCTGGGGCTGGAGAAACCTAGGTCCTGTGGGATAGCTCCACTGGGAGGGAACTTGCAGCAGGGAGCAGTAGAGCTTGGTATGAAAACACAATGATGCACAGTACATGGATAGAATTACAGAACATCCCCAGAAGAGTAACCCCAATAAATGAGCATACCCCAAAGTAATGGGCAAATCTGGTAACATGCCAATCCGTGCTGCCTGGGACAGTGAAAATTGTGTTTTGGAGGGAGTTTCCAAATGAGCTGAGATTGTCCGATCCCCCTCAGACATTTGCATTGCAACAGCATGGTTCCTTTTCTGTGGAGTTGCTGGTTTTCCCCTTTTTACAGTATTATCAGACAAGTACAAACTGTTTTTTGCTGGCTTTTAGATACTGCTCCATGAATTTGCATGGTGGCTAGCACTGTTTTGTACCCACCTAGCTTAAGAGAAAGGGGGCAGAGTTATTCAAGTACATCTGGGGTCTCTAGTACATAATTCCCAGCCTATTTTATAGCAGACAATATTGTACCATTTGGAGGCCTGGCTCTTGTAATCGAAGTCTTACAAGCACTTCAAATATTCGATGAAAAAGTATTTGATCAGACTGGAAATGTCATGCTACTAACACTTTAACTGCAAGCACATCATCCGGAAATATAAAATCGGTGGAAACAGCAGAGACAAAGATCAGTCTTATCAAAAATCAACAAAGGTTCCTCTGGAAAGAAGTGACAATTGTATGCAAAGGAGTCAGTGACATGCATGGAAAGCGAATACACACTCTCCCACAACCACAACATATGTAGGTAAAGGTTATACCACACCTGAAAGTGAATAGCAACTCTCTCTTCTGAAGCTACCTATATAGTGTTTTGACTTAACCAATGCTGAGTAAGTCAAACTCCTGGGTGGCTATACTCAAAACAGACATCGCTGATACTCCACCCACAACAACCTGTTATCTTAGCCCATAGCACTTTTACTTGCACTCAAAATGAAACCACTTTAGAACACAGATGTTGGCCATCGAAACGGCAATTCTTCCAAACCGAATCTTGTCCGCCAGCCTACTATGGCTTAGCTTTTCCTCCTTCCACATTTTCTCAGAGTGGCGGGGCTGCCCAAAGCCAGGCGAGGTCTGTCTCTGCATGTTCTGGGCACCCCAGGGCAGTGCAGGGCCAGTTTGGGAAGATGTAGAGAAAGCAGAACCACCCACCTGTGAATAGTTTCCCAAGCCTACCTCTGATGTCAGGGGCATTCCTGAGCCCTGTCTTATTGCCTGGTGCACAGATACTGGTGGATAGCAGCTTTCCTGGACCTGGAGTGAGGCAACATGTTAGCGGGGCAGAGTGGGAGGCTTGGACGGTACGTGTCCTGGGACTCTTTGTTGGGCTGCTGCTACTGGCAGAGGATGTGAGGCTACTCTGCTTCTCCCTGTCTGGGGCAGTGGTGATGGTTCTGTGCAGCATCAGGACTGTCTTGGGCAAGGGAAGCATTGTGAGGTGTGGAGTGGTGTGTAGGACAGTGAGGTGGCTTCTGGAGTACCAGTTCTTCTAGGCCACTAGCAGGGCAGCCCTGCCTAGGCTCCTGTATTATGAGGCTGTTCCCTCTCTTTATGTCAATGAGGTTAGGGGAGACCAGGCACTTGGGCAACTCTAGAGTGTAGCCCCCTGGGGACTCTGCTGCCATGAGATCCAGGCCATTTCTGATTGTCGCTGGGATATGACTGAGGGTGACTTCTTGGAGATGTTTTGGCTGGGATCTGGCTGGTCACTGAGCCTCTGGAGAAGGGATATGGAAGGGGTGTATGTGTATATACTTTTGCTAGATGAATTAGGAACCTGGTTTTTGGGGAGGAAGTGAGTCATCACCAAAACAGGTTGAAGCTGGAGGGCATGGAAGTGAGCATACCCATATAAGGCTACCCATATAAGGCATATCATCCCTTGATACAGAGACTGTAGTGGCAGTTTCCAGATAACAGGTTTATCTGAGCATTGCTGTTGAGGGACCATGCAAACTTCTCAGGTACTACAGCACCTGTCTCAACAGTCATACAGCAGCACTGGTTAGGACTAAACCAACATTTTTCATGAAGCTCTCCCATGATGGCCTCCTCCAACACTTGTACATCCTCCCCTTGATAATGATCAGTCACTTTAAACTTGTGCCTTCCTGCCCATTTGGGTAAGAAGAGATATTTTTTTTATACTTAATTTTCATGGAACCTGCTCAGATACTCTGGTGAGGGGTAGACTAAGACCTAGCTTGAGACACCAGGGGACAAATGAATCTGCATCTGTTTCAGTTTATACCTTTAAAACCAAATCTGATTTGGGCTTCAAACCATCCTATTCACGCCAGCAACATATGAGACTAGATTGTATATTCCTGGTTTATCCAATGTGTATTGCACCAGCAATATTTAACTTCCAAAAGGTTTAAATGTTAACAGTGATAGACTCTTCCACAACTCATGAATTAGCAATTTAGTGGGCAATTCCCAATGGCATTATAAACTGGGCTTCTCTGTAAAAGGCTTACTTAGCTTGTACTTTGGTGTCATCAGCTGCTGATCCCAGATGGCTGACATAACATCAGACTGATGTAATATGGAAATAAATAACAGAGCTTTTAGGCACTGGATATGTTTAGAGTGGCATTTTTTAGTGTGTACTTGCGGACAAATGTGTGGTGAAATTAAGTAGCTGCAGCCCAGTCGTTCTGATAAAAGCTCTTTTGTTAATTCTTGACTTCTTGAAAATGACCCTTTGCTGAACTTTTTTTTTATTGGCATGTTTTTGGGATACAAATCATGTCTTGCTTTTCCAGGGTGCTCTAGAGGAATAAATACATTAAAACCGCAGAATTGTAAATGAATCTTATACAAAGTTCAAGTTAGTAATTTAAATGCACAAAAGTCAGGAAAATACAGTTAAGTCTGTCATAGCATCTCACCTCCAGTGTACACAGCATTTAATTACCTGTTTGTCCAGGTATATATGTACTGGTCTAACTATAGTAGGCTTGTGATCTCCTCCAGGCACATGCTGATGTAGTTGCCTTCCCTTTTGCCACATTGTAGGCACTTCCGGGCTCCAGAGAGAGTATACCCACTGTAGGAGGACAGGTGGCTGTTTAACTCTAATATCTGATTTCAGAGTGGTAGCCATGTTAGTCTGTATCCGCAAAAAGAACGAGGAGTATTTGTGGCACCTTAGAGACTATCCAATTTATTTGGGCATAAGCTTTCATGGGCTAGAACCCACTTCATCAGATGCATGGAGTGGAACATACAGTAGGAAGATATAATATCTGCAGAAAAGGACATAGAAGTTACAGAAGACAAGAAGCTAGATATGAGTCAGTATACCCTTGTTGCCAAGAAGGCTAATGGCATTTTGGGTGTATAAATAGGGGGCACTTCCAGCAGATCGAGGGACATAATTCCCCTCTATTTGGCACTGGTGAGGTGTGACAGCACGATGATTCGCCCCTTCAGCACCTCCTGCTGGTCTCTGGGAATTAGCTCTTTTTACCAGCTGGAGGGCCCTCTGCAAGCCAGTGTTTTGCCCATCACTGGACCCTGTGTCCTTCCCGGACCCTGGTGCCCTTTTATCTGGGGTGCTATCCTCTGACAATATCCACACCCTTTGGGTCTCCCCTCCACAGGGAACCCCCACCCTCTAATCCCTACCTTGCCTCAGTCTGGGCCACTGCCAGTCATCAAGCCCCGCCACTCCCTGGGGCAGACTGCAGTGTAACAGCCAGTCATAGGCAAGGAGGGTAGGACCTACTGCCACTACCTAGCCCCAGAATCTGCTTTGGCCCCACACAGGGCCCTGCAGCTGGGGGGCGGGGAGTGGGAAGGGGGCGGGTTTCTAGTCAGGAGTTCCCCAGCTCCCTCTGCCTTCTCCCATCCCTGCTCTATTCAGGTATCTTGCTCAGTTCCCAGGCAGTCAGGTCCTTCCCACTCTACAGTCAGAAAGAGACTGCCTGAGCTCCTGGCTCACAGCCTTTTATAAAGCCCAGCTGTGCCCGCTTCCCCAGTCAGCCTGGGCTTTTCTCCCAGCCCTCTTCCAGGGCTGGCTTTAACCCTGTCAGAAGAGCGGGTGATTACCCCGCTACACACACACACACACACACCCTGCTCCACACACACACACACACACCCTGCTCAAAATCCCACACCCAGAGGAAAGGGGTCTTTGAGCCTGTGTGACCCAGAGATGTCCTGCCAATCACACTAGCCACTCCTCAGTGTCCTTCCATTTTTGGGCCAGATCTTTCTTTTCCTGGTGGGCTTTCTGTAGCCCTGCCTCTGCTGATCTGCGGGCCTGCTCTGCAGCCTCTGGCCATGCCCACGGATCTCCTTCCCCTGACCCTCCCATTTTAGGGTCTGGGTCCATTTCGTGGCCGGCTCCTGGACCACCTAGGTCCCAGTCTCTTGCTGGCCCTACTCTGTCTGGGTTTCCTCATTTATTACTGGCTCAGTGACGGTCTGGGTCCCAACCTCTCTCTGGGTTCCCTCCGTCCCAGTTGCTGCCTCCGCCACCTCCTTTAGTTTTGATGCTTCCAGGCCCCCAGGCACCTCCTTTGGCCGTGCCTCAGTTCCCCTGAGGGGGCAGTGCCTCTATATAGGGCCTGGTGTTCAGCAGCCCCAGCAGGCTCCTCACCTCTGTGCTGCCCGGAACTTCCTATGGTCCATTCGGGGTCCTGTACCCTTGCCAGGACTGACATGGATCTCTCATGTTGGGCCTGGGCATGTCCACTACATGAGGCCCAGTCGCCCACAGGCCCATCAGGTCAGCAGCCATCTGGGTTCCTTCACCCAGTGGACTGTCCTTGGGACCTGTCCTGTGGCACCCTGCTCCCACCCCAATAGGGACAGTCCCATATTAAATGCCCCGTCTGTCTGCAGACCTAGCAAGCCCTGCCCCCTTCTCCAGGCCTCCTGGCCTTGGCGCTCAGCTTCCCATCCTGCTGTCGGCAACTCCTCCAAAATCCCCTCCAGAGGAGCTGCGCTAGGGCCCACTGCTCTCTTGCTAGCCAGCTCAACTGCTCATGGAGGGCCTACTGTGCACCGCCCATAGTCTCTGTAGGTCGTCAGCCCCCTTCTGCCTGGGCACTGGCACCTTCCCCAGCCAGAGTTAACCCCTGGGGCCTCTGTGAAATAAGCCCCAGTATACGCAGGTTCCATTGTCCCCTTTTTTTGCTCACTTTCACATCTGCCTAGTCCTCACAGTCCCCTTGTATCAGAGGCCTGTGCCTGCATTCTCCACCACGTGTGATGGCGTGACGACTCACCCCTGTGGTGGCACCTCCTGCTGGCCGTCCAGGAATTAGCTCTTTTTACCAGCTGGAGCACCCTCTGCAGGCCGGTGTTTCGCCTATTGCTGGCCCCCGTGTCCACATGCTCCAGGAATCTGCCAAGGAAGGTCATTTAGAACTGCTACCACTAGTGTCACTCATCTTTGTGAAAATAGAGGCGCCCCCCCCCCCCAAACACCGTGTCACTGGGAAACCGATCTGTCTTTGGTTTGAATTACCGGTCACTTCCCTTTTCCAAATAATTGCCACATGCTGCCTGTCAAACCACTGTTCAGGGTGACTTGGCTAGAGACTACAGCACCATGAAGTGAAAGTTTCATTTCTAAATCTGGATTAAAACTATAATATATTCAGTTTAGTTTGGGGTTTGAAAACAGAAATGAAACGTAACAGAGTTTCCCCAGAACTTTTACGCAGCCTATACTTAGACAACCTGGGGATCCATAGCTTTTTCTATCTTTTGATATGTACACACGTAAGAGTCCAGATGTTGGGGGTGTATGCCTCATCCAGTGGGAGGGGAGTTATGCCAGTCCGTCCCTCGGCGACCCAGTGAACTGGGAGAGCTGCGCTGGGGTACAGCTCTGTCTCATAACTGCACTGTGAGTGAGGATGAGTGTGGCTGGCAGTCCAAGCCCATGGCTTGCTGTTGCAGATCTGGCTGCGTGTGCTAGTGGCGAAGGTTCTGGTGGGTCAGTAGCTGCATGGGGTGAGGACACTGGGACTCTTCCAGTTCACTTTAAGAACTTGTTGCTTTCAGCATCATCCACTGGCAGGTGATTGTACTGTACTTTCCCATTACCCCATCTTCTACAGCTGTTGCTAGTGACAATCTCCTGTTTCTTCTATCATAGGAGACTGTCCCCTTCCATTCCTATAGCACCGCAGGCTCCACTAGGCGCTTGAGTACATCCAGTGTAGAATGACCATATTTCCCTAAAATGAAAGCAGGACACCCAGTAAGAGATGGTCAGTGCTCACTCAGTAAGATGGTCACCACTTACTTACAGTATGCAAAAAAGATAAGGCAGCCTCATACATTTTATATACACATTCATTCATTTTATAGTTTGATATATTTTACTTACAATTCAGTAGTTACTGGCATTGTTCCTTGTGTTGCTGCTGTTCTTCAGTGTGAAGCAGCTTGATATCAGTTGTATTTTCTGACGATGCTATTTTTCTTAGGGTTTGCTTGTCTTTGAGGAACATGTCGTAGAATGCAGTGCAGTCCAGACAAAAGTTAACTTGCACGCATAAGACAGCCTTCAGGGTGGAGACATTCAAACATGATTTTTCAGGAGGGCACGCACTGGTAATTGAAAATACACGTTCAACGGGCATCATAGTACCAGGCAGATGCAGCACAAATTCCATAGCCTTGGCTAGATCTACATATTGTATTGCATTTCTGTCCATCTCTTGAAAAATCTTCTGCCACCAGATGGGCATTCTCTGACAGTTCCAGTCTGAAAGACAGCTGGAGACAATTGACTTTGACTGGACTGCTCCTCAAGGAGACGCTTCTCATCCAACATATTCAAGGTGGGCATTCTGGTACAGCATGCAGTGAAGCTGTCTTGCATTTGCTCCCACTATAGCATATTCCTCAGCAAAGCCAACTTCAACTTTTCAGTGCACTCAAAGGTAGGTCTCCTGGGAACAATGGAGAAATGTGCTCCACATGTCTCGCATACAACTTTGCTGTTGTCTGATGTTGAAGTCTCTTTTTTAAAAAAAACAAAAAACAGAAACTTGAACTGTTTTTGAAGGTGATCTTCAAAATTACACAGATGTTTGAGACAGTTTACAGCAATAAATGAACACAAACTACTGATTCTTCTAATGACACAGATACGCACAATCCCCCTCCAAAAGGGCCAAAAGCATCATGTATGCCACATGTGGTGATGCGTGTATCTTTCGTCACTTCCCTTGAGATTTGAGCTATGAGTCAATGAAATGAGTTAATGCTAGCATGAAGGGCAGAGGTTACGGTGCTGAGGTAAGTCTCCACTTAACTGAGCCAAATACGTTTTTTAAAACTATATCCTGGATGGTCTGAATAATAAACACGGTTTTATTAGAAGTAGAATTTCTGAATAGCATGCAAGTCATCAAATGGGACATATGCTCCATTTCGCCAAAGAAGTCATGACAGAGCTCAAAAAGGGGACTGTACCAGCCAAAATGAGACGTATGGGCCCTTTGATCCAGGGTGCCTCCTAGCTAGACTGTGCAAATTATCCTCTCTGGACTTCCCCCAGGGGTTGCCTTTGTAGGTCTGGGAAGTCTTCTGAGCTAGGGACAGAGGAACTGGGACTAGTAGAAGTGCTTTGCATGGAGGCCTCCATTCACTCCTCCCTCAGCCATCCTGGAATGATGACATGTATAGACGTCATGGCATGGTGGGAAATGTGACTAACCATCCTGTCCATCCGGCGCCTGTTTTAAAGCTGTGTCTGGGAGCAGGGGCATGTCCTACCAGTAGCCTGGGCTTTTAGGTGATGTGGGAGGATGTCTTTCTTCCTCCGATGCAGCATTGGATTAGCGTGGGAAATGGCCCAGCAAAGTGTAAGGATGCAGCAGTCAGGCAGTAATGGACTGTACTGCGACTGTTTCAGACAGCCGCCTGTAGAGGCTGTCCGGTCTTGCATCACTTTTCAAGCCTGCCTTGCTTGGGGAAAATGTCCAGTAAGGTGGCGCAGTGCTTATTTTGGCTTTCTGAAAACCTCCTATATAGGTGCTTAAACAGTCCCCAGGCAGCACCTGGGAGAATATACACCTCCTCGGTCCTAGAAATTCCACTAGCCTGCGAGCCGCTTAAGCAGTTTGGCTGTGCGGCACCAGCAGGGAAGTTCCTAAGCACCTTTATCAATCTAGCTCTTAATCTCTCTGCCTTGGGTCCACGTCTATCAAACTGGGAGGAGAAATCTGTTACAGTCTGAGGTGCTCCGATAATGTTGGGATGGGAGCTATAGAAGTACCTACACACTGATCCCGCTTGTTTTCATGCAGCTTTGAGGTTCACTGTGAGCATCAGCCCTAGTTCTTCCAGACACATCATCTGCACCCCAATGGTCATGAAACACCTGTAAATAAAATCCTAACTAACTTCCTCTTCACTTACTGTACCCAACCTTGTGGAATTTACCAAGTGAGAGGGGAATGATTCTCCCGTTGTTTCACTCGGACTGAGTTTGAAAGCCAGGTGTGTGTGGCTCACCATCTGATGTGGATGCAAAAGGAGTATCTCTTTGTCCACATCTGAGAAGCAGCTGGTGCACCACGAGCCACAGCAGTGGCAAGTCACTGTAGACAGGTCAAAACATGTCTCTTAGCAAACGATGCAGTAGAAAAAAACCTGTAATTGTCAATGATGGCCAAAGGAACATTTGATAAGAGGGAAGGGACAAACTACACAATAGTGTATGAAAACAGGGAAAGGGGAACTGAAGCTCCTTAAAATTCACTTGCATATACAGCATGTGTTGTACACTGCACAGATGGACAAGCTTAGCAGTTTTGATATGGCTCAGTGGTTTCTTCTGAATTCAATGTCCGGTACCTAATGCATCACTTACAGCAAGACATACACATTTTAACTCCTTGTGGTACTAGACTGATTTGCCCCTTAATCTGCATTGTGATCAGGTATCAATTCTATTCTCCATTCTGACGTAGCTAAATGGAGTGACACAGGCTTCTTCTCATGGGCTTGGTCTTAGGGCAGGAGGGCTTTAGGTGGTGAAGCTGGGCCACACCTATTGCGTATCGTGGAGCTTAAGTGTGCAGACATGTTGTTTTTGCCACTTCTCCTGCTCTCTGATCTTGGCCGCTAATGCCATCTACCTCTGCTCGCTCTTCTTGAAAGCCATGATGATGTTGCCTAGCTGATCCTCTGCTCAAGTGTATAAGGCTCGTCTCTGCTTTAGGTCTGATCTACACTTAAAAGTAAGGTCAACATAACTACGGCATTCGGGGTGTGAAAAGATTCACACCCCTGGTTCTCTGTATCTATGCCGACGTAACCCTCGGTGTAGGCCGATGGAAGAATGTTTCCATTGTCCTAGCTCGGGGAGGCGGATTACCCACAGCGACGGGAAAAACCCCTTTTATCACTGTAGGCAACATCTATCCTATGTGCCACAGCAGCACAGCTACGGTGCTGAATCTGTGCTGCTGAAGCCCCCAGAGTGTAGATGAGCCCTTATAATGTTCTCTGCCTCCTCTATGGAAAAGCTGCTTTTCTTCCCAGGCCCCTCCCAGTGCTCGCTTGCCATTTTCATTTTCTTTTTCTCTTGTCTGCAGCCGCTGTGCAGCCTCCCAGCTATTTGCTAGCCTGGTGCTATTTGCTCCTTTCTCCCACTAAAATAATCAGCAAGCCTGGGCTATTTTTACACTGCTTTGCCGATGCCTACACAGGAGCAAATGAAACTTTGGGCCAGAGTCTCTGGCTTTGTCATGTTTATCTAGTTCCTTTTGCTCTCCTGATTTTCATTAATTCAGCATCTGTGACCGGGCTGGTGCCAGACATGCAGGCTGCTTCGAGGTCCTCTTCCCTACCCCTCCTGATGGCATGTACAACCCGGAGTAATGAGGCAGGGGCAGAGATGTTCCCATCATTAAAACCACTGATGCTGCAAGCATTTACTGCTGAACTCCTTTTATACACCTTAAACTTCAATCCTGCAAAGCTCTAGATCAGCATCAACAGGGCTTCACATGGGCCTTTGAGTTTTTGGCATTTGGGGGCTTGTCTACCATTTGTTCAGTGACCCATGTGTAGTGACATTCTTTGGTTGAACTAACTATATCGCTTCTCTGGACTGTGACGTCCCCTTTCTCCATTTCAGGCCCGCCACCTTGGAATACAGGCAATTCTTTTTGGGAAAAAAAATTGCAGCGTTGCTAACGAAGGGGTGCTGAGGTCAATGAATGCGGGCATTTTTGGATTTACCAGGGAACTCACTGTGTGGGAGCTGTTGGTTTGGTTTGAGAGAGAAGCTGTTGTAAGATCAGATTGTGACCACAGGCACCCACATTGTAGGGAGGGATAGGCAGAGACAGAAGCAAAAGAGAGCGTGTCCAGACCATAAACTGCTGAGCTATGCTAGACTGGGAGTCTATTTCAAAACTGTGCTTAGATCTCCAAACCACTATGCTCTGTAAACTACTATCCCCATAGGTGGACCCTGATAACAAAAGTCCCCAAAATGCTACCACTCTTCAGAGGGTTTAGTAGCCTTGTAGTTCTTAATATAGATCATGCTGTTAATCCTCAGTAGCAATAGCTATGGGCCAGGCTGATATCCTTACTCCAGATCCATTCCAATTCACTCCATCAGCAGTAGCTTAACCCTTTGACTTATGGCATTATGATTTGGTTCCTAGGAAGCGTGAGACTATTCTGAGAAAATAATTCCTAAAAAATAATTGGTTAGGAAAACTTCTGGTCTTCCAGCAATTCACATTAACAGATTTTATTCTCCTAGGTATCTGAAAATATTCACAAGCTTTTGAGCAAATCACGCTTGATCTGGTGCTCATTTCACAAGCCACGTGCTTCATGACCTTGGAATTCAAAATCTGAGTGTTGTGACTGGGGACACAGGTCATCTGGTGTGTTTCTGTCCCTGGACTGATTGACACTAACTCTTAGAATCAGGTTCCTGGTGTGAGCCCTCATCATTATGATCATTCAAAATCCACTTCCTGAAAAGGGATGCATTTAAAGCTGTCTGCTGTGAGGAACATTTTTGCTGGTGAACTTGTTTGTTAAAACTTTCATGGGAAATGAACAAAGAAGGTACCTGAAATTCACAGAAAGCTTCTTGAATTATTCAGCTTAGGTCTAGCCTCAGAAACCTGAGACAATCCACACACTGATCCTTCAATGCATGCCATCAGGCGGATGCCGTTCTAGTAAAGTGGCTGTGTTTGGAAAGGGTGAGACCCTGGCTTATCCCATCCTCCTCCCAACCCACTGGCAAGACACAAGCTAGTTCCACACCTTAGGGTGAAATAGGAGGCACGAACCATGAACTCTTCCCTGCCTACCTTCCCTTTATACAATCAGGGCTGATTTCAATGAGGCTCCACAGGGAGAATATTGTGTGACCTCTGAGCCATCAGGCTTTGCCTGTAGGCTGCCATGGCTGAGTAGTTCTTGTCTAGCCAAGTGGAAAAATCCACCCCAAAACAAGCCAGTGACTTGACTCAGCTGCCACTTTTGGCCAGTTCCAAGCCTGAGCTGTTGTCACATCCACAGATGCAGTGAGTGGGTAGGAGGAGGCGCAGAATAGTCAGTAGCAAACTTCGGCACCTTGCCTCTCGTGACAGATTTAGCAGCTGCTGAAGATATGCAAAATATTATCAAGATTAATAACTTGTGGACTCATCTGTCCCATCAACGGTTGTTTCTATTGACTAGATCAGAACCTTGCTTCTGATTTACTGGCATCCAGGAAGCGGTTAGCGTGGTGAGGCTCTTATCTGAGAATATACTTAGAGAAGTGTCAAACATTCTGGGTTCAGTTACTGAAATCTTGTGCTGGGTAACGTGTTCCTTCCCCAGAAAACCACACACACACTTTTCCCTTTTCGGAATCCTGGTGTGTATCGATACAGTGTGTTAATGATAGATATACACATTTTTTCAGAGTACTTTATATTGACAAAAGTGAAAAACAGGCCACTTTAGCCTGTTTTATTTATTTATCCCTGCACGTTCTTCACACACTGATGTCTCTTGTCCCTCAGCCTTTCTCTATCAGGGCCCCTACCTATTAGCTGTCTTCTCTAGTCTCTGGGCCAACTTTTCAAGAGCTTGGGGCTAGCATCCAATATGCTGAACTCTCTTGGAACTGGATGGAGTCTGTCTCTTATGATGGCCTCCCAGGAACTAGTCAAAGACCCTGGGGGCAGTGGCCTGGCTGACGCTGGTGGTCTGGGGGTGATCCTCAGGAAAGAGCTGGAAGTCAATGTGGCCAGCACCAGCCCATAATGGTATAGTGTGGCTCTTGTGGGTTCCTGTACAGAGGTTCTCCTGGGTGGTGATGCACAGATTGTGGATGGCATCCTGGTTGAACCTGTAGATGTTAGACCCTGGCTGTCCCAGGCATATCGTCACCCCATCGGCCGCACAGGTAGACAGTGCCCTCAGATCTGTTCTGAGGGAGTGTGTTACTGCTGACCAGCATCTGCTCCTGATGGATCCTTCATCAAAGAGGTGTCCAGATCTGGGTCTGCTCGACAGGTGCACGCAGGAGGGAACGATTTTGCTTATCCAGATGGATAATGAAACCACTGAGGACTGGCAAAAGATGCTCATTCTTGGGCCCCTGACAGCTCCAAGAACAGGGCTGTGTGACAGGGTCCTATTGGGATCAGAAGTGGGTGGGCTCAGGATTCCTCCCCAGCCTAAGGAGGGGACCTATAGGACCTGGAAATCAAATGAGTTGGGGGGCAACTAATGAAATAACAGGGACGGGGGTGTGGTGAAAGGGTCAAACGAAGGGAACCAGATGGGGACACAGTGCAGAGAACCCCGGACAGCGCCCACTGCTCCTCAAAGGTGTCAAGCGAGCCAGTGGATGCTGCCCAGAGGAACTCTGCCTGGATACATGAACAGACAGAAGATCGGAGACACAGTCACAGGAGACTCCATTGGCCAACCTCCTCTCCCTGGTTTTATGGATGGCCAGTTTAGCCAGGGCCAAGAGAAGGTTGACCAGAAGGTCCTGTGACTTTGTGGGGCCACGGATAGGGAGTGCATAAATAAGGAGGTGTGGGGAAAAGTGCAGCCAGAAACCTAACAGGATATCTGTGAGGAGCCAGAATAGGGGCTGCAATCTGGCGCACTCCAGGTAAATGTGCGCCAGGGTCTCCCTCAAGCCGCAAAAAGGGTAGGTGTTTGGGACGGGGTGAACCGCACCAAGTACACTCCTGTGCTCACAGCCCCATGAAGGAGCCACTAGCTAACGTCCCCGGCAGGCCTTGGGACCAGGGTGGAGTATAGGCTGGCCCACTGGGGCTCCTCACCCTCCAGAGGTGGCAGAAGGTCCTGCCACTTTGAGTTGGGGTGGGACGCGATGGTGAGGAAATGAAGGATGTGGAGCATGAGTGTGTACAGATGTTTCCTTGGTGCGGTCTGGAAATGTACCGGCTGCAAGTCGTGCAGCTGACTCATGGTGAAGGAACGGGGTGGGGTGGGGGGTCGGTTGGGTCCCTGGGGCAGGGACCCAATGAAAAGATCCAGAGAGCCTGGGGTGGAGGATGGGCAGAGCATGCTCTTTCGTACGACCCGGTCGAGGTAAACCCGAGCAGCAGGCGGCAAAGCCGTTCTCACCTCCTGAAGTATGTGCTGGGGAGTATGAGGCCTGGAGAGCCCCAGGGGATCCAGCCAGTCTCCCCGGTCGTAGTCCAGGAGGTCTCAGACTCTGGTGACTTCTGCCAGGACCAACCTCTGGTGCACTGAGGGGGACTCTGCCACCTGCCCACGGAGCTGTGGGTTGTGTAGCAGGGGCTATGCAAGGAGATCCACGTCCTCGGTGGCTACCACGGACCTGGTCACTGAGAACAGTTTCCAGGTCTGGAGGAGGCCCTGGTAGAAGACCGGCAGCCCAGAGAGGTCTCTGGAAGTGGAAGACCTCTCGGATGAAATAAAGGAGCTGCCCGTCATATCGGAGCCCTTGGAAGCAGTGCAGGAAGGCGTATGCCAATACATTCCAAGCCGGACTACTTGCACCATAAAGGAGCCTCTGCAGGGCTTGGAGGCGGAAGACATGGACCTGAGTGCGCAGGTACTTCAGGCCCTGTCCTCCCTCTTCCAGGGGCAGGTGGAGAATCCCAGAAGAGACCCAGTGAACTCCTGGCCAGAAAAGCCCCAGAATCGCTATCTGGAGGTTGGCCAGGAAAGCCGGGGCCGGGACCAGGGTGTTGAGCTAGTACCAGAGCGTGGACAGGACTAGTTGGTTGAGCACCAGTGCTCTCCCCTGGAGAGGGAGGCACCGGAGTAGTCCTGTCCATTTCCAGAGCTGTTCTGACACCCTACGCTCTAAATCATGTCAGTTCTCCGGCAGAGACGGATGCGTAGCAGAAAGGTAAACGTCAAGATAGAGTAGCGGACTCACGTTCCACCAGATGGCTTGAAGAGCGGGTGGGAGGGAGCTCGCCTTCCACCTGGCCCCAACCACCAGGCCACAGCTCTTGACCCAGTTGACCTGGGTGTAGGAGGCTGCTGAGTAGATGGCCTGGCAGGCCTCCACCCACACCATCGCCCGGGTCCTGGACCATGAGGAACACGTCATTGGCGCACGCCGACAGGACCAGCCACAGCTCCCGCTCTCATAGCACCAACTCTGTCAACCTCTTACGGAGGAGACAGAGGAAGGACTTGATCACCAGAATGTACAGCTGACCCGAGAGGGGGCACCCCTGCCATACTCCCCGCCCGAAGCTGACTGGTTCAGTTAGGGTCCAGTTGAGCTGTACGACAGTGCTGGGCAGGGACTCCTGAGCCAGCCCTCTGTCTCACTAACTCGAATTAAGGGAGGTAAATTGGAGCTGGCTAGAGACACCTGTACCTGATTGACAAAGGGGAAACTGCTGCGAGCCCAGTTAGCCTGGGGCTATAGACAATCCCAGAGGAAGGAAGCAGAAGGGAGCCCAGAGAGGGGAAGGACGGAGTTGCTCTTCCCTTCTGGTTGCAGAAGCTAAGGAGTTCTCTAGGCTGAGACCCTGAGTTGCATAGGCTGAGAAGGTGTTGGGCTTGCACCCTGTAAATAAACAGCACTGGGGACTGCTGAAATGGAGGGTCTCTAGGTGGTTTTAGGAGCAGAGCAGAGACAGGAGCAAAGGGGGGGCCTGCTATGCCCTGTTATAGGATGGAACTTGCTCCAGAAGTCTTGACTGAAATACCTATGGCCCCCCGAGCGGCAGTTGACTCTTTCCGAACATACTGCTGCCTTGGAAACCATCCCCTGGTGGACACTGCTCCTGGCAACCCCTGGAGGAGGATGCAGGTGGGTCAGCCATAGTATGCCATCTGCTGGAGTTTGCTCTCTTGCTCTTTCTGTTTCTTGCCTACATAATGGTGCAGCATGCGGATCCACTAGGAGATCCCCAGAAAGCTGAAGCTTGTGTGGGGGGCATGTGGCTCCCCGGGGCCAGGATGCTGCTGCCTTCTACTGCTGGTCCTCCATCTGCAGCAATAGACACTGATGTATATTTACAGTAGCCTGCTCTCTGGCCTCTCTCTCCTCAGTGGCCAAGCCCAGCCCCATGCACAGGTATCCCTCCTCCCAGCCCTGACTATCTGTGGTTCCCCTTCCCCACCTTTTCTGGCTATCTCAGCTGTCCCTGCCCTCCACTCTGCCCCACTAACCCACTCCTCATCCCTAGTCAGCCAACTTCCCTCTTCTCTCCCTATCTAGTCTGTCTGCCGCCTCCCTGACAGGGTCTATCTCTTGCTCCTGCTCACCCTGTTTCCTGGCTGTCTTTCATGCAGGTGCCTAAATGATTTAGGGGCTGAAGTATCTCTGTGGCTCTACCCCTTAGTCCAGTGGTTCTCAAACTTTTGTACTGGTGACCCCTTTCACACAGCGAGCTTCTAGGTGTGACCTCCCCTTATACATTAAAAACACTTGTTTATATATTTAACACCATTATAAATGCTGGCGGCGAGGCAGGGTTTGGGGTGGAGGCTGACAGCTCGCAACCCCCCATGTAGTAACCTCGTGACCCCCTACGGGGTCCCGACCCCCAGTTTGAGAACCCCTGTCTTAGTCTTTAGCCCTCTCTCTGACAGCAAATGTGTTACACGTTGTTTGGCCAACTCAAGTTAAATCGAGAGAACCCCACCAGACAGCTGGAGGGAGAGTGAATCTGGCATCTGCTCCCGAGCCCTGAAGGTGACAAAGGGAGGCTGCCAGGTAGCTGTTAGTTAGGAATAGGAGAGTCAGTTTTGAGAGGCAGTACTGTGGCATCAGTAGGAAGTGGAGAGCTGGTAAGTAGCCAGCTCTCCACTTTGTGAAAACAAGTTTTCGTGTGTGCATTTGCTGGTATACAGGAAACACACCAGTGATTCAAAATACAACCATGTGTGTTACCCTCTGTGCCATTCAAACTTTCATTATGATAACGTCCTACTACTGCTGCCAGCTAACAGTTACTCCTTCAAGTGGTAAAGGTGTGTGTTTCAGTTCAGGAAGGTGCCTGGTTCAAAACCCATTAACCTCTTGTGGTGAGGAGTTTGCGATATTATGTTCTGCAACATTGCCTCATTTTGAGAAAATATCCTCTATTTCTGCAACATGTTACACTAGGTGGGAGGGTGATGAATGTGGCATCCTCCCACATGGGTTTACCACCTTCTTCCCCTACCAGAGGAGATCCTTGATAACAGTTTAATTAACAAGGCCTCACACCTGATAGCTTTCAAGAAATGCACATAAAAATCTACACTAACATCACCAGAATGCTCAAAGGCACCTGAGAAATGATGAACACAAGCCTCATAGAAATTGGGCAGGTAACTCCTCTAGGTGCTTTTGAAAATCCCATCCTGCATACCTATATTGCTTTACGTTTACGAGCAGGAGGGTGATTTTTTTTCTCTTTTTTAGCAACAACACAAATTAAAAAAACCTGAGAATGCAAACTTTTCAGGCTGTGGACCAGATGGTTCAGTGTGGTTTAAAGCGCAAATGGTACCTCGGTAAATGATGATGCATGTAGACATGTTCCACTCTGTGTAGTGGGGCGTGTGCTGGCAACTGTCTGAAACCAAGATGACATTTGTAGCAGGGGCCTTTCCTACTGCAGTCATTATCAAACTCCGATCCTCTTTCCACTGAAGTTGAAGAATGAAGTTCTTATTCACTTCATTCATGTCAGTGAGGAAATTGAGTCTGCACCATCAGCTCAACTCCCTGCCCCCGCAGAGACCATTAAAGCGGCTGTGTGGGGAACGATGCAGAGGTTTGAAGGCCTGGGAGTTTCCTCTGAACCACTGGCAGAACACAAAACAGCTCCACTATCTGCATTCCACACCCGAGGCTGAAATAGGAGCCATAACCGATTCCTTTTCCTGTACACCTCAAAACTGCTGTCTGTCTGTCTGGGCAGAATGAGGGGGAGCAGAGGATTAAGCCAGTTTCAGCCTTATCTCAAAATGTTCTGGTTATGCTGATCCTTAAATGTTCCCCTAATATATATACACACACACACTTGTGGTCTGAATTTTGTCAGAAGGTGGGATGCTGTATGGAGTATGGAAGACATCTTATGATATTGTTGATCCCAATATCATAAAAGTGCAATCACTATCAATGGAAAAGTTATAATTCACTAAATATGATCTTGTTTATATGTTTCTATCACCTTTGTATGATGATATGTAGAGTATACCTGTATTTCCAAACTTTTGCTGTGTTTCTGGGTGACACCCCATCCCACCCTAACAGATCAGCATCGGAGCTGCCTAGCTTGTTTGGCCCATCAAGGGACATCAGCTGTACAATAAACCCATTGAAAGACCAGGGACTACCTTTATGAGTCAGCAAGACCTAGAGGGGCATGCCTATGGACAAAACTCTAAAGCTTTTCTAGGCCAGATTGCCATGTGAGGGTTGTGTTTGGAACAAAGGAAGTACAAGCCACATGGCAAAAGGAATATAAAAGGCAGCTGCATCATCTCCATTTTGTTTTCAGTCCCACTTCTTACCTCTGAAGGAACTTTGTCCAGAGCTTCCATTTGTAGCAAAGGACTGAATGACCCGTCCAAGCTATGGATGAGTTCCAGAGGGACTTTCAAGCCACCAAATTCACCTATACTACTAAGAACCTGATATATGGATTTTGAGGTCTCTCTATGTATCTGATTGCTTTATCATTTAACAACTCTCTTGTTCTTTTTTCTTTATAATACACCTTTAATTTTAGACACTAACGGATTGGCTGGCAGTGTGGTATTTTGGATAAGATCCAAATCTATACTGTCCTGATAACGTGGCAGACCCTTTGGGGTCAGAAGAACGCTTTGTATAAGTGGGCAGTGTTTAAAATAGCTTCTCTCTGCACTGGACCTAGGTGCTGATTGGGAGCTAGAGAACTGGAATGCAATAAAGGGGGCTGTGTGATTTCTTTTTTGCTTTTTGATAACGAGGTTGGGGATCAGAAGCACAGTTTGTGACTGGTTCGGGAGTTTAACTTCAGTGTTACTCCCAAGACTGGTGAGTAATCTGCTCCCCCTTTTACAGCCTGCCCTGACCTTGGCATTGCCAGTGAGGACCACCTAGGTACCACCAGGTTGCAAAGGGAAATTAACATTAGTGAGCACTACCTGCTGTGGTTCCCTAGTACAGAGTGAAAGGTTAAACTATCCATGAAGGATTCAGTGAAGCTAGGATGGAAACGCAGAAAGAGGCCAGACAGAAGCATGGCTGGCCCGAGAATGATACTGGAGAGGAAAGCTAGTATTTTGGTCCCACCAAAGAAACAGGGTGAAAAGATGCATAAAGACCAATATCTAGCAATCACTTGAATAGTCATTCGAGGTCATCCATTATAAAGTCCTAAATGATAGAAGTGTTGAATTCTAGTGTATGTGCTTAAACACATGGAAACCTTCTGTCCGGTGTTTTCTCATAAGGTGATATGCTGTTTGACCTTTAGGTATCTCTTCACTCTGTCCTAGAGCAAGCAAATATGAGGCTTGGTATCTTGCACCCCATTCAGTGCTCACGGTAACTTATTTATTTTGTCCTCCAGTGGAAGGCACAGTTGCTTGCTCATTTTTTTTTAAAATGTTACAAATCCTTCTCTCGGGGAACCAATTATTAAGAGTTGGATTATTCACTAACTTTAAACCCTTCCCTGGAAAGGACATACCTATTTCTAATTTTAGTCTTACTAGACCGGTGTACCACTTCTCAAGGTTAAAAGGACTGTAGGGCCTGGAGGAAAAAGCACTGGACCTTCTGTCTCACACACCTGAGATCTAATCCTTTCTTTGTCACTGACTTGCAGTATGGCATTGGACAAGTCACATCATTCTGTTTACCTCTCTGTAAAATGGGAGGGGTAAAACTTAGACTCACCTACTTCACAGAAGTGTTGTGAGGCTTAATTAAACTCTGGAAAGTGCTTTGAACACTTTACATGCTAACTAGCTCCTCCTGATCCCACACAACAGGCATATCATTGAAAACACCACTGCATCTCCTGCAGCTAAACTATAAGCTATCTGCTACGAAAAGGCCACCAGTTCTAATTACAGGGACCACATAGAACAATAGCAGCTAAATTAAATCTAACACTTACCAATATTAAATACTCCTTTTTAAGTTCAAACTCTAAGACGATGTTCAGAGCCTTGAGTGACATGGTGAGGATTCAGCTCTGTTCTGCTGATGTCTGATTTTTTTCTGCTTACAGTGCAAGTTGAGGAAGAAAAATTTTGATGCATGCACAAGTGCAGGGGGGACATTCCAAAGACAATCTTATCACAACATAAAGGAAACAGATGGCTTTGTCTAGGTTTTCTTACACCAATTGACTGTGTTTTTATATAAATAAGAAAGGGGGAGAAATGAGAGAGTGCTGTTTCAGTTTACCACACTTACTCCCTATTTTTAAACCAAAGAAGCTGATGGCTGGTGGGGGCTTTTGCAAACATAGTCTCAGCGCAGGGCCACTGCTCAATGTTTGATTAGTCGCTAGGGGTTAATGTTCATTGATTATCTATGCTCGTTAAAGGCAGGCAGAGTTAGGCCCCCCTTGAAATAGTGGAAATGGTGACCATAATATAACAACAATTAACATTCCTGTAATGGGAAGAACACTGCAACAGCCCAACACTGTGGCATTTAATTTTAGAAAGGGGAACTATGCAAAAATGAGGGGGTTAGTTAAACAGAAATTAATAGATAAAGTGACTAAAGTGAAATTCCTGCAAGCAGCATGGACACTTTTCAAAGACGTCATAATAGAGGCCCAACTTAAACGTATACCTCAAATTAAAAAACGAAGTCAAAGAACTAAAAAAGAGCCACTGTGGCTTCACAACCATGTAAAAGAAGCAGTGAGAGAGAAAAAGGCATCTTTTAAAAAGTGTAAGTCAAATCCTAGTGAGGTATCTAGAAAGGAGCATAAACACTGCCAAATTAAGTGTAAAAATGTAGTAAGAAAAGCCAAAAAGGAGTTTGAAGAACAGCTAGCCAAAAACTCAAAGGGTAATAACAATGTTTTTTAAATACATCAGAAGCAGGAAGCCTGCTAAACAACCAGTGGGACCTCTGGACAATCGAGATACAAAAGGAGCACTTAAAGACGATAGTCATTGTAGAGAAACTAAATGAATTCTTTGCTTCAGTCTTCACAGCTGAGGATGTTAGGGAGATTCCCAAACCTGACTCATCTTTTGTAAGTGACAGATGTGAGGAATTGTCACAGACTGAAGTGTCAGTGGAGGAAGTTTTGGAACTAATTGATAAACTTAACTGTAACAAGTCACTGGGATCAGATGGCATTCATCCAAGAGTTCTGAAAAAACTCAAATGTGAAATTGCAAAATTATTAACTAAGGTTTGTAACCTGTCCTTTAAATGAGCTTCTGTATCCGATAGCTAATGTAACTCCAATATTTAAAAAGGGCTCTAGAGGTAATCTCGGCAATTACAGACTGGTAAGTCTAATGTCCGTACTGGGCAAATTGGTTGAAACAACAGTAAAGAATAAAATTGTCAGGCACATAGAAGAACATAAATTGTTGGGCAAAAATCAACATGGTTTTTCTAAGGGGAAATCATGTCTTACTAACCTATTAGAGTTCTTTGAAGGGGTCAACAAACGTGGACAAGGGGGATCCAGTGGACATAGTGTACTTAGATTTCCAGAAAGCCTTTGACAAAGTCCCTCACCAAAGGCTCTTAAATAAATTAAGTAGTCATGGGATAAGAGGAAAGATTCTTTCCTGGATTGAGAACTGGTTAAAAGACAGGGAACAAAGGGTAGAAATGGTAAATGTTCAGAATGGAGAGGGGTAACTAGTGGTGTTCCTCAAGGGTCAGTCCTAGGACCAGTCCTATTCAACTTATTCATAAATTTGGAAAAAGGGGTAAACAGTGAGGTGGCAAAGTTTGCAGATGATACTAAACTGCTCAAGATAGTTAAGACCAAAGCAAACTGTGAAGAACTTCAAAAAGATCTCTCAAAACTAAGAGATTGGGCAACAAAATGGTAAATGAAATTTAATGTGGATAAATGTAAAGTAATGCACACTGGAAAAAATAACCCCAACTATACATACAATATGATGGGGGCTAAATTAGCTAGAACTAATCAGGAAAAAGATCTTGGAGTCATCTAATGATATCCACACAGTGTGCAGCGGCAGTCAAAAAAGCAAACAGGATGTTAGGAATCATTAAAAAGGGAACAGAGGATAAGACAGAGAATATCTTATTGCCCTTATATAAATCCATGGTGCACCCACATCTTGAATACTGTGTACAGATGTGGTTGTCTCCATCTCAAAAAGGACATACTGAGAAGGGCATCTCAAATGATTAGGGCAGCAGTTCTCAAACTTATCTGAACCACGACCCTTTTTTCTTCAGCTGCCCGGTGGCGTGACCTTTGTATGTCTGCCAAAAAGCCGCCGAATGAATTACTTCCGCATTCAGTGGCTTTTCAGTGGACATGCCGAGCATTCCCGAGTGCCCGCCGAATCCAGAAATAATCACTTCGGCGGGCATTCGGGAGTGCTTGGCATGTCTGTCGAAAAGCCGCCAAATGCAGAAGTAATTCATTCAGCGGCTTTTCAGCAGCGGCAGGAGCTCGCAACCCCTGGGATGCAGACCATGACCCCCCGGGGGGTTGCAACCCCTGGTTTGAGAACCACTGGATTAGGGGCTTGGAACAGGTCCCATATGAGGGGAGACTAAAGAGGCTAGGACTTTTCAGTTTGGAAAAGAGACTGGGGACGGATATGATAGAGGTATATAAAATTGAGTGATGTGGTGAAAGTGAATAAGGAAAAGTTATTTACTTGTTCCCATAATATAAGAACTAGGAGTCACCAAATGAAATTAATGGGCAGCAGGTTTAGAACAAATAAAAGGAAGTTCTTCTTCACACAGTGCACAGTCAACCTGTGGAACTCCTTGCCTGAGGAGGTTGTGAAGGCTACAATTATAACAGAGTTTAAAAGAGAAGTGGATAAATTCATAGAGGTTAAGACCATTAATGGCTATTAGCCAGGATGGGTACAGAATGGTGTCCCTAGCCTCTGTTTGTCAGAGGGTGGTGATGGATGGCAGGAGAGAGATCGTTTGATCATTACCTTTCGATTCACTCACTCTGGGACACCTGGCATTGGCCACTGTCGGTAGACAGGATACTGGGCTGGATGGACCTTGGGTCTGACCCAGTACGGCCATTCTTATGTTCTTATTGAAGAGAAGCATCTTCAGGCTCTGAACCCTGAGTGAATCTAAATCCTGAGACTGGTCTCCACTCAAAGGATGAAAATGCTATCTCCCAAGTCCTCCCTGCGCACCGGCTTTGGGGGAACCAATGCAGGGAGGAGACCAAATTCAATTCCCTCCCAGATTGGGGGCAGCTTCACACGCACATCCATGTCCTTTAGTCCAACCTTACGTCACAGTACCATTATAAAAAAGGCAGACGATTTAAGAATGAGCCCTATGTGACTCTATACAAATTACTCAAAACCCTATGGAATTTCATAGTGAATGAGAGCCTTGTTGGGAGGTTCTTTTGCCCCATTCTGCAGCAGGGATATAGTTGTTAAATTCTATAGGATGCTACATAAACACTATCTGTGAGGCTCTCGTTCTCTATTAAATTCTGAAGGAACTGGGAAATCGCTCAGGTAAATCCTCATCAAATTCTATTTTCTGCTGTCATGTACAACGGGGTAAAATTGTTAAGCTTGAAGATTGGCTTTGCATGCTTAAAAGTTGGGGCCTCAAACACTGGGTGAGCACTCAGTTTCTCTGGCGAGAGAGGAATAGGAATTGTGGAAGATAGCGCTTTGTGGTTTATTTAAATGGAGAATTAATTCAAAAACATTTACATGACTTGAAACCACTGTGTTCTGCACACCATTCTACAATCATCTTATCAGTGTAACCCCCTTTTCCTTCCTGCTCACTTGTTGCATCTTATCTTTACATTTCAATTTAAATTGTGCAATGATGCCTGATCCATCATCTGTGGACTTTGGGCAGTACCAGGAAATACATGATGGATTCTGCACAAGCGTCATTCAGAACAGTAAGGCTGGTGTGTAGACTGAACCCAGATCCTTCAGCTTCAAATCTCAAGCTGCCAGCAAATCTGTTAGCATGATGGGGCCTATGACACACGTGTGCTGTTCTGAATCCATTCAGCAGAACATAGTGAATCACGTAGAAATTAATCAAAGTGCAGTGATTTTAGTACAGTGATGTGATAACTTGCAGGAATAAGAGGCCTTCTCACATGGTCCAACCACATCAGCCATTAACAGTCTTCAAACATTTTAAGACTATTAGTTCAAAAATTCTCTGAGCAAGTGTTTGTGTTTTTGTTTTGATTTTTGTCTTCATTCAAGTCCATCAATAGCTGGTAATTTAGCTGGGGCTGCCTTGAGCCTCCATTCATCTTCTCAGACTAATATCCATGTAGATCTCACTTAAATGATGGACACTTAAATAATTCTCTGATGCGGAGTAAAAGTGGTGAGCATTTACACACAGATATGTAGGGATAACTTTCTCTTGTGAAATGTACACTGGGTTTTAATTGAAGTCCTCTGAGCTAAGATCACATTTTTAAGAGATTTATCAAAATGCAAACAAATATTGTATTTTGATATTTAATTAAATATTTTTGGGAAACCAAATAAAAAATATTTATTTTAGACAGTAACAAATTCTTAATTATCTCAAGTTTGGGTTTGTTTTAAGGCTACTAATACAGCGTAGTCATTATCTGATAAATGCTGACCTGGTCTTTTCATGAGTCAGACTAATCTGCTCCATCTTGTGAATATTTTGTGGTTGTTCACTTTCATCACAACCAAGAAACTGAACGCTTATGCATCTATACATCTACTGTGCATCTTGTAGTATTGTCTCTTCCTGACTTGCGACCTCTTCTTTGCTCCAAAACACATGAGCCATTGATGCCAGTGTGGGTGTCCGCAGTCTGATGAGGGAAATTATTACAATTCAGAACACTGTTTTGGGGTTACCCAGCTGTGAAATATTCTAAATGTAGTCCAGTCCTGTGGTTCTTGCATAGACAGACATCCAAATGGTGGCAGAGGGAAGTTCAGCTGCGTAAGGACGACAAGAGTCTACATTAGTTTCCAAACTTGCCCAACCGAGAGTTCTGTGGTAGAGTTGTACAGTGCTGTAAGGATTCCTTAAAATCCAGTTTTGCTTTCTATTGTGTTATCACTCTCACAACTCTGCTTCACTGTTCATTGAGACCACTTTGCCATTAGCTCACAATAGGCCATGTAGCATGAAACAATGTAGTAGTGACTGCATAATATATAGGAAGAAATCAGTATTAAAGCTTCTCCCTCCAAATTGTAGGGAATGAAAGAGAGGTCTCAACATTTGCACAGTTAAAGCTGATTTTCTGGGATATTAGACAAGCAAAACGGATGTAAAATAAAACAGACTATTTCAGGTTCTTCCAATAGTGGCTTAAGAGTCTATATCTCATTGCTGTTAAAGATGGGCAAACACTAGAAACCCACCCACATGGCACAGAAAAGTTAATCATGTGTGCTCCTGCAGTAGAGAGATCATCCCATATTTAGTCTTAAAGTTTCACAAGAAACACTGAGGGATTCAGCAGGACACACTCAACATTGGAGGCAGCTGGCATTTGTCCTTTGTCAACGCACTCTTTTTAAGGCTTCACTTGGCCAGCAAGGGGTGCAGTTATAGCAGCAAGGAGTATTATAATCAGTGTCCTCAGAAAACTGCAGAGGTGTGCTCCTTTCCTGGAAACCTTGATGATATTCTAGTTGATGGTCATGATGTTGTATTAGCAGGTCCCTACTCACAAAGTAGAATGTGAAATGGACACTGTGGCATCACTGCAACATACAATGATGCATCCTTGGAATTAGGAGGTGTACATGCTTTGTAGTTCTGTATATAACATTTCTGTGTGTGTAAAATCAGCACACTTTGTAATGTATTTTCCAGTGAATTTTTTCTTTCACATCATTTTACCATCAATACATAGGCTTCTGTTCGAGAACCAGCCTATTTTGTTATCATCTGGGTCTGCCCCCTGTAAGAAGTTCCTGGGAAGTGAGATATCTGGAGTTCTTAAGCCCTAGCAGGCTCTGAAATGAATTGATAGCTTGTAGTTTGCACATCTCTACAGGGAACTAGATTGGGCCTGCCATCAGTTGGCAAAAATTGGCTGCTATGGTGAGTCTGGAGTTCAAGCGCTTGACCGGCCAAGTCTGCCACTTTTCCTGGCACCCTGCTGGCTTAGAGTCCTTTGGTCATGCTGTTGCCGTGCTTCCAGTCCTGAATATTGAAATAGCACAAGTTGCCCCCCACATTCCCAACCAGATCATGAACCTGTCTTAAAACTAACATTGTACAATGCATTTGTGGTTTTTTATTGGCCTTCTGGTTTGAGAGTTTAGTGGTCATTTTTTCAAACTTTTTTTCCGCAAGAACTCATAGGGGCTAGAAACTTTTTAAACAAAAGTAAGCTGCGAAAAGATGGTCCAGTGGTTAGGGGAGGAGCCTGCTACCAGGGAGATTGGGGCTCAAATCCCTGCTGTGCCTGAGTGATATTGGAAAGACTACTTGGTCTCTCCATCTCCGTTCTGTGTCACTTGTAATGGGGACAATAGCATGTCACTCCATGACCCGGGTATTGTGAGGACAAATCCATTAAAGACAGAGACACTCAGATACTACAGCAAGGGACTCACACAAGTAACTTTATTAATCTACTCTAAGGCCAGAAGGAACCATCAGATCGTTTAGTCTGACCTCCTATGTCACAGGTCACTAAATACCACCAAACCCAGCCACCAGAATTAGACCAAAGTATTACAGCTCTCAGGGGACTGTGTTACAGGCAGAGAACAGGAAGGACTAACATGCATCAATGCCCTGGCTCTGACAGTAGCAGGAAACTGATTTAATGGGATACCCAGATGATCCCAACAAGTGATTCATGCCCCATGTGGCAGTGGAAGGCAAAAAAAAAATCCCCATGGCCCCTGCAAATCTGACCTGGGGAAAGATTCCTTCCTGATCCCAAATGCAGTGATCAGTTAGACTGTGAGCAAAGCCTACCAAACCAGCAGAACAAATTCACTTACCACCTCACAGCACTAGCCCACCCTATACAGAGTCTCAACTCCAGCTGTAGCTATCTTTGATGCATCAGAGGACACTCAAATCCAGCTGTAGCTATCTTTGATGCATCAGAGGACAAACCCACAAAAACACTGGATTAGGGACAGAGGAGGAGGAGTTTCCTTCCTGACCCTTACAGATGACTGTCTGAAGCCCTGAAGAATGAGATTTTAGGAATATAAGGTGAACCAGGAGGGACACCTTGGTTGGCGAGTCCTGCTCATCACCACATGACTCCAGGAGATGGGGCTTTGAGAAGGATACCAAACAGGAGACTCATACAACTGAATATTAATGTTAGTCACATTCCAGAGGTTACTTAATACATTTTAGGGCTAGAAGAGACCATTAGGCCTAGTCTGACCTCCTGAACCCCACAGGCCATTAAGTTTCACCCAATTATTCCCGTACAAATGCAATAACTTATGTGACTAAAGCATTTCTTCCAGGAAGGCATCCAGTCTGAACCTGAAGACATCAGTATGTGGAGAATCCACCACTTCCCTTGGCAGTATGTTCCAATGATTCATCATCCTCACTGTTACTTTTTTTTGCCTTATTTCTCATTTGAATGTGAAAGGCTTCAGCTTCCAGCCATTGGTGGTAGTTACATTTCTCTACGAGAGTCTCGAGCTGTTATGTATTCCAGTATTCGCTCCTCGTGAAGGGACCTACCAAGTCACCTCTCTCGTCATACAATGTACCAGATAAACAGATGGAGCTCTTTAAATCAATCTTTGCAAGGCATTTTCTCCTACCCTCCAGTTATTTTTTTGGCTTGTTTCTGCACCCTTTGATTTTTTTTTCAACCTCTTTCTAAAACACGGCACTCAAACTGGCTGAGTCATTCCAAGCTCTATCACCAGTGCTGCGTACAGAGGTGAAATCACCTTCTTACTCCCCACTCCCTTCATTTGACATCCATCAGCTTCCTGCTACAGCATTATAGGGGAGCTCTCATTGAGATGCTTGTCCGCTTTGATCCCAAACACCTTTTTGGAGTCACCACGTTCCAACGTACAGTCTCCCATTCTATAGGGACAGCCTTCCCTCATTGTTCCTAGATGAATAACTTAGAGTGATCTGGCTTGATTGAATGGGCCCAAGTCACTAAAGTGCATATAAATATAGCCAAATGTAAAACAATCTGACCATCCTCATTGTTGTACACCACACCAGGGGACTGCCATCCGCAAATTTTATCAGCAGTGACTTTATATTTAATTCCAGATCATGGATAATAGTGACTAGCAACAGGCTGAACCCTGAAGAATCCTGATGGAACCACCACCGTTCAGTGACTATTCCCCATGAACTGTGAGATAGGCCAATTAGCCATTTTTTAGTCCATTGAATGTGTGCTTCACTTGCTCTGTATACATGAATTGTAATGTCTGAGTCTGACTAGAAGCACTTCAGGACAGGAGATGTCTGTCAGCATTTTGCTTGGTACTGTAAAATACAGAAAAGTAGATGAGATATTTATTGTAGGGTTTTAAAATACTTAAGCATGTGGAGGCACTATTACATAAAACCAATAGAGATTATTTGGTGTAAATACTGGGGTGAAATATTACAAAAATTATCTCATGTAAGGAAAGTAATTTGGGTTTTCTTCCATTATGCAATGTTTTCCTCTGCTGTTTATCTGATTCTAAAATCAGCAAAATACTTATTAATTCCTTCTGCTGATTTGTATCAACAATATTGCAAATTCAGCAGTTAGTCTCAGGGGAATGTCTGGGTATCAGCCCGTGAAGAGTGATGATGCCATTTCTCGGCTTTGATTTCTAAAAATAGAATCCTGCTGATCTTGCCACAGTGTGAACCTCCCAAATAAATAGGAACCTTTTCCCCACCAAAAGCCTCAGACAAACTTTGAGATTGAACTTGCTGTTGAGAGGTCAACTGACAACTCTAGCCAGAATGAGATCCCACACTGCTGTTCTCCTGGTCTCTCTGCTGGTGATCTGTCACTCTGCTTACGCGGGTAAGTACTTTCACTTCTTGATGGGGCAGGAGGGGTTATGCTCACTCTTCTTGAAAGAGTAAGGTAATCATTAAAAATGTTTTTTCTCTTATCAGATTTGCAGTGTGTGGTCCAGCAGACTGGGCACTGCTCTAGCAGTCTGGAGATCTGGGTCCTGTTCCCAGCTCTGACACTTGTTGTTTATGTGGATTGTAAGTTTTTTGAGGCAGAGAAGCACAGGGAGGTTAAGTGACTTGCCCAAGGTCACACAATAAGAGAGGGGGAAGAGATTATCTCTTAACTTCTATGAATTTATCCAGTTCTCTTTTAAACCCTGTTATAGTCCTAGCCTTCACAATCCCCTCAGGCAAGAAGGTAAGTCCATTAATGGCTATCAGCCAGGATGGGTAAGGAATGGTGTCCCTAGCCTCTGTTTGTCAGGGGGTGGTGATGGATAGATGGCAGAGGAGAGTTCACTTGATCATTACCTGTTAGGGTCACTCACTCTGAGGCACCTGGTGTTGGCCACTGTCGGTAGACAGGATACTGGACTGGATACTTTAGTCTAACCTAGTACGGCCATTCTTATGTTCTTATGTACAGCATCTAGCACAATGGGAACCTGCTCTCTTTTGGGACCTTTAGGCACTATTTTAATGCTAATTAAAAGATGCAGAAAGGCGCCTAGTAGATTTTTCAAAAGCACCAAACTCCCATTGAAATCAATATTATCATCAAATACCTTTAAAAATCTGGCTCTTACTCATGCTGCAAAGTACCTTATTCCTCCAATTACTTCATTTGTTTTAATAAGGCTATTTATGGAGTAAATGCAGATACTGACCCACTGTGCCTCAATTCCCCAGGTGTAAAATAGGGATAATACCACCTACCTTAAAGGAGTACTGCAAGAACAAATGCGTTAGTCAGTACAGTGCATTGAGATCCTCCAATGGAAGGGACTTTAGAAATACAAGATATGATGATTTCCATTAGTTGTGGCTAAAACTCCATTAATAACATATTAGAAAGCAAGGATTTCTCCGTCTCACTAGCTAAATGTAAGATTCTTTCACTTTTGCCATCCCTGAATTATACCTAATTTGATGAATTTTTGCTCCATAGCTATCCTAGAAACCAACGGTTCCTATAAGAGCTGCAGATGCACAAAGCAGACTTCAGACTTTGTATCTCCAAGAAGATATGAAAGTATTGAGATCATTCCTTTTGGGGGTGCCTGCCGAACCACAGAAATTATGTAAGTGGCATAAATTGCTTCTAACTCTTAACTAGCCTTGGTGCACCTAATTGTAAGTGTAATTGGTGCCCTCTTCATAACTAAAGTAGATACACTTATGCAGTACATAGCTTCCATATAACAACATAGCTAGATACTGGGTCACTTTTTGTATTTATACAAATAAAGTATAAAGAGTAGATTTTAATGCCCAAAGTCACAGGATTGATTTACCAATCAGAGGAAAATCAAGTATAAAATCTACAGCCTTAAACCATCTTTTTTTTTTTATAAGCTGGATGAACTGGTTCTAGCATAGTAAGGACAGATTCAAATCAAACGTGTTAAATGCTGAAAATTTTAAATTTTGTTGTTTTTAACTTCATGTGCTTCTGCACTTCCTGTTTTCTGGCCCAGACTGGAAGTGGAAGAACCAAAATACCACAAGAAATTACTCTTGTGCTATTCTCAGTCTGTATGGATCCAGGAACTATTGGAAATCTTCCCAAACAGCTTGAGGTCACCAGATTTCTAGCCCAGTTCTGAGATCATAGAACTAGACTAGATGACCTCGTGAGGTCCCTTCCAACCCTGATATTCTATGATTCTAACTATGGATACATTTTAGAGTAGAGATGGAAATGAGTGACTAGGATTTGGTTTGGAAAAAACTTCTTGATCAAGTGTTGGTTTGTCAGACTAATAACAGGGACCCAGGTCCCATTTTATCTGAGACAACGTTAGAGACTGAGGACTAGAGAAAGTATTTGTTTGGTCCCTTCTATTTTCTAGAGAAACACCTACAGCTTTGTGTGCTGCTCCTTTGTCATCAAAGCATCCAACACTTTGAAATAACCAGGTACAAGCACATTTTTAAAGGAGTGGGATTGATTTTATTTGTAGAAATACATGGGCTGGAACGTGCATCAATCCAGTGATCTCCCTCCTTTAATCACACAAAGATCTTGATTGCCCATTTGTGTTGTGTTTAAAAATCACTAATTTTAGGCCCTGATGAGGCATGTGTGAATTCATACATGTGTAACTGCAAGTTGTCTCATTGACTTAGCAGAGTCGAAGCTTTAGAAGAGGTGTCTACTGATCACCTGTGGTACGAGTCAAAGTTGAAATTTTGTTTTACTTTGAACAATTGAAAACTTGTATTCGTCTTTGTGTGATGCAGAATTACTTCGATTTGCCCATTCCTCTACATTCTCAGTACTTTGAAGTCTTCTCCATAAGTTGCCTGTTTGAGGGACGGCTATTGCTGCTAATAAATGATTTGAAGAAAACACAGGATTTAATGAAAGCTTAAACTCTGCTTGTTTTTCAGACTCAAACTAAAATCAGGGAAGAAATTGTGTGTGAATCCCAAGGCCCCCTGGATGCAGAGACTGCTGACTAAGATACGTAACCAGTAAGTCTCATTTAATTTATTTGCCTGTAATAGGACCCAGTCCTGAAACTGTTACTCATGGGTAATTGGATATCAATGGTACTATGTGCATGAGTAAGAACTACTCATACAATTATAATTTGCAGAACTATCCCGAGTTGTAGCAATGCAGACTGAAGACTTGATCTTGAAGCCTAACTGTATAAAGCTGCCTCATTTACGTGAATGCTCTGTTACTCAACAGTTTGAGTGCACGAGCTGTAGTTATGGTTATATTTGAATTTTTATTCTAACCCTCTGTTGTCTCATATGCTCATATGTCTCTGAAAAATGCCCCTTTCTGCCGGAAGTCCACTGCTTGGTCTCAGCCAGGAAAAAAATTATCCTGGAAAGTTTGAGCAAGATTCATCTGGTCATTTTTAATAGAAAAACAAAAATAATATCCCACTTAAACATCAAAAAACTTATTTGCTGAACTCCACAAATCAAGCTTTCTGGTTGGCTACTCTCTCTGGATGTTTCCATGTCCCTATCAGAGTGATATCTGCGTGTACAGGAATATCACATTAATTTAACTTTACTACATCTCTGTAGAGTAAGGAAATACTAGTTTCGCAGCTGTAAACAGGTTAGAACACTGACTCAGGAAAGCCCTTTATCTCATTGAGTGTGACCTTTGTCAAATTGCATAAGCAAGTATATAGCTGAACCAGGCTCTCGAGTCCCGGCTGAGTGCTCTAACCACAAGACCATCTGTCTACACTGAGGACTAGACTCACTCTTTTATTATTAGAAAAATAAATTAAAATGGTATCTTTGAGGAAGTCAGAACAACCGCTTGTAAACTACATACTAATAGTTGATTGGCTTTGCAACCAGTTAGGTTTTAAGTTCAAAGCTAAGAGCTGGGAATTTTTCCTTTTGCAAAATTGACCTATGAAATTTTTTCCAGCGGGAACAGATTTAAACCAATGCTGAAGGCTTTTGAAAACTCAACTCTTAATGATCTAACATTTAACAGGGATATTTCCCTTCCTGATTTTTGAGCGTTTACCTTTGGGTCTTTAAAATATTATGGTTTTTGTTCAATATAAAAACTAGAAGATGTACAACATGGTTAAGATAAAGGATATTGTGAGAATAATTTTCAATTCTTTACTCTTGAGTATTAAAATACAAAGTATTACACAAGTAATGTAAACTCTCGCATTTAATTATGAAAATTGTTAGGTAAAGTCCGCTGAGACAATGTTATCTAGTCAATTAGGCCGTTTTAGGACAAAGTTGATCATTAGAGATAAAGCTGAACAAAGTCCAGCCAGAAAAGTTTTACATGCTTCTATTTTCAAATAAGAGATGTTACTCTTTTTTCCCTTAGCCCTCTATGCAATCATGTAGCCTGTCCCAATTCTTGTTTATGTAAAATCAATGGATAGCCATGGATGAAAAGCTCTGTGTGCATGATAATTATCAGTGCTTGGTGATCAGTCATCAATTGCTTGGTCTGTTTTTTCAAATAATTAAGACAGTTCCTAAATAAAGTTTGAGACCCTCTTTATCCCCCATCTTACAAATGGGAAAATGAGGCACAGAGATTCAGAGATTTTTCACAAGGTCAAGTAGTATAACTGTAACAGCAAACCCATTTTCTCTGCATTTACTTTTCTTATTTTCCTCTTACAGAAAGGAACAAGCACCTTCCTCACAAAATGAATAGAAGCTTAAACAACTTCAGAAGGAAAAAAGATGGAAGGCACAAACCTGATTGTTTCCTAATTTTGCTTTTGCTTCCGCTTCCATTTATATTTGTCTTGCTCAGCCCACAGAATTATTCTTTCTAAACAAGTAGCGGCTTTTGTTCCCCTCTCACATTTTTCAGAAAAACTCGAGCAGTTTTTACATGAGTCAGATTTCTTGTTCGGTGTTTCAATGCGCTGCCTCATGCATCATGAGTCATGGCAGAGTAATATCAAATCAAACCAGCCACAGCAATACCACGTAGGTTTCATGACATAAATCGACTAACGTTTACCAAGTATTATGGCATCTGCTATAAGACGAAACTGTTGAGTAAGCCATTACGTAATGATCCTGCATTTGTTTCCTCAGTGTCCTTTTTCCATGATACGTATTCAAAACTTCCCAAATGTTAATCCCTACCTTGTTCGTTGCTTGCTAGTAAATTCTAAATCATAGTATATCTTACAGGGCCCTTTCCACCATTGTTGGAATAAATGTGAAGCACCTTTAGTGCAAAATATTCTTTGAACAGATTGTAATCTTTTAACTTTTTATAATGTGCTCTTTGTGTGTGTGCCACGAAGCAAGTGCAATTCAATTAAAGCTCACATTTTACAATAATTGTGTCCTCCTTTTAATCGGGTGCTGATGACTCTGGAGTTTTGGGAAAGCCATCTGCAATTCGTACAGTGCCTAGCACAAGGAGCACCTGGTCCATGGCTGAGGGAGCTCAGTGCCATCCCAGGACAAATAATAAATAACCATTGGAGGGTGCAAATGTGCCTTTGAAAGTGAACTATGTACCTAAAGCAGCATATAGATCAGGCCCGTAGCAAGAGTCCTGCCTCTCCAAAGTAAAGGGGTACCACATACATGATGTGTGGCTGACAGCATGGATTCTGAATTACACTGCTTTCTTGTTCTAAGCCAGAGGTGGGCAAACTACAGCCCATGGGTGCTGACTTCCCAGGTGGGTGCTTGACACCCCCACCCGCCTCTTCCTGCTCCCCATTCCACCTCTTCCCCAAAGTCACCGCCCCCTTCCCCCAAGTCCCCACCCCTGCCCTCCTTTTCTCCATTCCTTCCCTGAGCATGCCGCGTCCCTGCTCCTCTCCCTCCCACCCTCCCGGAAAGTCCTAAGCGCTGCCAAACAACTGTTAAGCAGTGGGGGACAGGAAGCACTGGGAAGAATGGGGAGGAGCTGGGACGCAGCATGCTCATGTGGGGAGAGGCGCTGGATCTGGCCTGCAGGATTGTCAGCCTCACGCCACTCCTGTGTTAGCACCATGTCCCTATGGCCCCTGGTGCAGGGGGGTGGGGTGCACAGAGGGCTCTGCGTGCAGCCCTTGCCCGCAACTCCCATTGGCCAGGAATGGGGAACTACAGCCAATGGGAGCTTTGGGGGAGGTACCCGCAGGCGAGGGCAGCGCATGGAGCCCTCTGCCCACCCTCTCCCCAGGGGCCGCAGGGACATGGTGCTGGCCATTTCTGGCAGTGGTGCAGGGTCAGGGCAGACAGGGAGCCTGCCTTAGCCTTGCTGTGTACTGCTGTCACTCCAGGTAAGGAGCAAGACACCAGCTGCATCCCTCCTGTACCTCAGCATCCTGCCTTGAGCCCCCCCTACACCTCTCCTGCACTTTAACCCCTTGCCCTGGGCCCTCTCCACACCCTCTCCATCCCTGCACCTCAACCCCTGCCACACCCTTTCTGCACCCCAACCCCTTGCCCTGACCCCCTTCTTGCACACCACACTCCCTCTCACACCCAGCCCTACATTCGTGGCCTGCATACAGTTCCTCCACCCAGATGTGGCCCTTGGGCCAAAAAGTTTGCCCACTCCTGTTCTAAGCTTTCCGTTATATTTTGGATAAGACACAAGAGCCTGGAAAAGCTGATTTGCTGAAACTGATGTACAAGCCTGTATTACACTACTCCAGTTCTATGAGATGACTTTTTTGGGAGGCATTGCTTTGTGAAAGGATTGATGCTACAGTACAAAAGGCCTTGTTTATCTTATTATGTAGGCACTAAGCCTACTAATGGAAATTTAAAATGTTGGTATTTCACGGATGATATTTTGGTAGAAACAGGCAATAGTTTAAGAGTTAATATTCACCTACTCTGGGACATTGGTTAGTACTGGGGGAGGGACCGGGCCATATAGTATTTCCACCCATGATCCTAACTGGATCCATCTCTTAACTCCCACTCCACTTCCCACTGTCTTTTCATTAGTGAATGGATAGAATGATGCAGTTTAGCCAATCTGTGTATTTTAAAAATAGGGGCATCCTTTCCATTTGAAAACCGACAGATTAAAACCGAATTCCTATATGGCTTTTCTATCTCAGTCCCACACTGCCACCCATTGGTCAGTTTTCACCTTAGCAGGGAACCAGAATAAGGAAAGTTGCCAGCAGGGGATTCCCAGGGCAATTAGCAACTGTGAGCTCTGCAGAACACAGGAATCACAGACTGGAGTTTCGGGGGTGGGCATGGGAGGGTATTGCCCCCCGAACTGCAGGCCTCCAGCCTGAGTGTGCAATGAATGTAATGAGTTCTGCAGAGGAGACCAGAAGCTGCTACCAGCTTCTGCCCCTGAGGCAGGGAGTTAATTTTTTTTTTTTTTATAAACAGAGCGATTAACGGGGATTAGGGTAAGAAAGGGCTGTTCAGGCATTTCTAAAAGTTAAATGATCTGTTCCAAGCTTGGTGAACTGCAAAAAGTAGGTAACCTAAAATAACAAAGTTACTAATATCTTCCTTTGAGAAGATCACTGAGTCCGTTTTTTAGACAAAGGAAATGCAGTAGATCTCATCTACCTGGCTATCAGTGGGGCATTTGACAGAGTTTCACAAGAGAAATTATTAGTTAAAGTGGAGCAGATGGGGGTTAATATGGGAACTGAAAGGTGGATAAGAATTGGTTAAAGGGGAGACTACCACTTGCATACTGGAGGGAGGTAACTAGTGGAGTTCCTCAGGGATCAGTCTTGGGGCCAACCTTATTTAACATTTTCATTACTAACTTTATTAGCACACTCACACTTTTTGAGACAACGTTTGCAGATGACACAAAGTTGGGAGGTATTGCCTGTACAGAGGAGGACTGGAATATCATATACGAAGATCTGCCTCACCTTGTAAACTGGAGTAATAGAAATGGGATGATATTTAATAGTGCAAAGTGCATGGTCATGCATTTAGGCACTAACAAGATTCTTGCTACAAGCTGGGGATTAATCAGTTGAAAGCGACAGAGGGGGAGCAAGACCTTGGTGTTTTGGGTGACCCCAGGATGACTGAGCCGTCAATGTGATGTACTCATGAAAGAGGCTAAGGAAGTCCTAGGATGTATCAGGGGAGATATTTCCAGTAAAGACAGGGAAGTGTTAGTACCATTATACGAGGCACTAGTGAGACCTCATCTGGAGTATTGTGTGCAGTTCTGGTCTCCCATGTTTAAGAAAGATGAATTCAAACTGGAACAGGTGCAGTGATGGATTACTAGGATGATCTGAGGTATGGAAAACCTATCTTATGAAATGAGACGCCAAGATCATGCCTTGTTTAGTCTAACCAATTGAAGGCTGAGGAGAGAGCTGATTGCTCTCTATAAATACATCAGAGGGATAAATACTAGGGAGGGAGAGGAGTTACTTAAGATAAGCATCAGTGTGGGCCCCAGAACAAATATATATGAACTGCCCATGAACAAGTTTAGGCTTGAAATTAGGTGAAGGTTTCTAATAATCAGAGGAGCGAAGTTCTGGAGCAGCCTCCCAAGGGAAGTAGTGGAGGCAGAAAACCTAATAGGCTTCAAGGCTGAGCTTGATAAGTTTCTGGAGGGGATGGTATGACAGGACTGCCTACAATGGCATGTGGCCTACTGGCAACTGCCTGTAGCAAAAATCTTGAATGGCTGGCGATGGGGTACTAGATGGGGAGGGCTCCAAGTTACTACAGAGAATCATTTCCCAGGTGCCTGGCTAGTGGGTCTTGCCCACATGCTCAGGGTCTGACTGATCACCATATTTGGGGTCAGGAAGGAATTTTCCCACCCCCGGGGTCAGATTGGCAGAGACCATGGGGGTTTTAAACTAGTGTAAATGGTGGATTCTCTGTAACTTGAAGTCTTTAACCCATGATTTGAAGACTTCAGTAACTGAGCCAGAGGTTAGGGGTCTGTTATAGGATTGGGTGAGTGAGGTTCTTTGGCCTGCGACATGTAGGTGGTCAAACTAGATGATCATGATGGTCCCTTCTAACTTTAGTAAGCGTATCTGAGTAAGAATATACATTACAATTTTAAACCTAACCAGTGTCCCATAAGTGACTTGCCACACAATGTCAGAGCATGTTGTTATTAGAGCTGAGTGGGTCTAATATTCATTCAATTTTCTTTCTTGAGATAGAAATATCTGACAGGAGGATTTTATCTAATTCCTAAGGTATCTGCAAAAACATTAGAGTTTTCAGTTGCCTAAGTAGCCCCTGGAATCACCATGAAAGTCATGGCCCCTGGCAATGTGAAATAGCATGGAATTGTCCCCCTTCACCTCATGCATGGCCCCATAGGCCTGACTGGAGCAGCCCCTCCTAGGATGACCAGATGTCTGGGTTTCATAGGGACAGTCCCGACATGTGGGGCTTTTTCTTATATAGGTGCCTATTACTCCCCACCCCCTGTCCTGATTTTTCACACTTGCTGTCTGGTCACCCTAGCCCCACCCCAAGTACAGAAATCAAACTACGCCTATGTCTAAAATCCCCCTCAAACAAGCACCAGCGGGCACTTCATCTGTCCCTTTGGGGAGGCAGAAAGATAGTTATGGAGGGGCAGTGGCAAACAGAAGCAGTCAGTGGCTCTGACTGGTATGCAAGAGATGCATGTTCCTGCCATAAAGAGCAGGGAAATAAGTGACTACTGAAGGGCATCACAATAAAAATGTCATATGCTCACAGAAGTCTTGTGTGTGACTATAACAGAAATATCTCCCTGCACAACCCTTCTAATGGTGCAGCAGAGGGATGAGGTCAATGACACAACTTAGTTCCATAACATGAAGCACGCACAGTGCTAACAGGAAGTGTAGTGACATGTTTAATTGGTGCCATTACTGGATTCACAGGGCTTCTGTTTTTCAGGGTATAATTTAAGCAACTTGTGAGTTTTATGTGGGTGTCCAACAATCAGGATTTTTCTCTTCATATATACTGTAATGAGTAAGCTCTATTAGATACGTTACAGTGTATAGCACTATAATAAATAACATAGACCATTGTCTGGTAAATAACATAGACCATTGTCTGGCTGGGATCTTTATGCTCACACTGAGAAGGAGCACCTCGCCGCGATACTGGTGTGTGAAAAAATTGTGAAGTCGTGTATGGATTAGAATCTTGTGAACCTTTCTCTGACCATTAAAAACTAGCAAGGCCTTAGTGCACTGAAGGACACATTTATCATCTCACAGGCACATGATTAATCCAGGCACCACCTGGGGAAGCACGTGATTGGGGTGGCCCTTCGTAAGGGGCTGCACTCAAGCCAATATTAGGGCAGCACTTTCCGCTCTACAGGGCTTTCTTTTTTTTCTTTTTCCTTGGGGCGGCAAAAATGCTGGAGCCGGCCCTGGATTAATGACGTTCTACCTGAAGACAGTCCACATGTCTGACAAGGCCTTTGTAGTTGCCCATATCTTGTCTAGACACCCTTTCAGTGAGACTGATGTGGGAGAAATGCCAATTTTAAGGCTTGGGGAATTCTTGCGTCAGGCTAAGTGACTAATGCTGTTACAACAAATTAGACCCCGACCAAAAACTGGAATTCCAGACAACATTCTTGCTCATGTATGGCAGAAGTGATATGCAAGCACACTTAGTAGCATCTGAACATTTCTTCAGGAAGTTCCTGGAGAGAAGCAACAGTAGCCACAGAAATTTGGCAAAATATCCATCAGATTACCTAGCTGTCCTATTCTCCAGATGTGATATCCCATTAAAATCTCAAAGGGCTTTTCTTGTTGATTAAAATACAGTAATGACTAAAGACTTGAACGCTTTCCCCTACTGTCAGCACACCCAAACACTTGTGGCCAGCTGGTACTTTTGTCAAGAAACTGAGCTTACTCGGCATGAAGTTGGTCATATGCTGAAACAGTTCACAGAAATCAAACTACACCCTCATTATATTTCCCTTTTTCGATGTATGCAGGGTCACCCTAGAGGAAACGTATAGGAGCCCTACCTCAGAAAGTGAGAGACTCATGTTCAAGCCCTGATTCCCATGACTACACAAAGTGGAACACTCCAGGAGAGGAGATTGAGAGAGACCTACCCCAGAATACCCCGTAGCTCAATGCATTCACCTAGGGAGGTGGGAGAGCTGGATCCACATTAAGCAGCGGGGAGATTTGAACTCAAGTCTCCCACATCCTGAGTGCTAGCTCTAACCATTAGGCTAAAGATTAGACATGGAGACAGTGGCACCCCCACTGGCTGCTTTGGGTAACGCCCAATCTGATGGGCCTGATAGATGGGGGAATACGAGGGAGTCTGGTGCTGAAATACATTTAGAAATTTGGCCCTAGGTGTCAGGACTTAAGCAGCTTTGCGCATGGCCATTGGAAGAAACGTAGGCACCTAGGGAATTTTACCGGGGGAAATGTAGGTACCTAGGTGGGGTGGGGGCAGCTGAGCAGGAATTCTGATGATCTACATTTTGGGTTTAGGCACCTAACGTGGCAGGCTGAACCAGAGCCACAAAGGGGTTTAGGCACCTGACAGGTTAGTCTGGGATGTCAGAAAATTTAACCCATCCCTTCAATTCCCTTTCAGACGCATTGATCCCCTCCCCCTCAGCCTGTCCAGCAGCTTTACCCCTTCAGCAGCCCCAAGGCACGACACACAGTGAAAGAGCCTAGCAAGCAGTGCCCTGACATAACTATACCTTTCTCATTTCCCACAGGTCTCCTCTCCAAATGCCCTTTCTGTCCTCAGGGCCCTGCATTGCCTTGGCTCGCTGCAACTTAGCCATTGCAGTTTCCTGAAGATTTCTATCCCCGTATGGTCCAGTGGAGGTATTTATCTCCTAGCCACCACCTCCCGCTGTTATCCCTGCCAAATGTGGTCACTGCTATATTTGCCAGGCCTGTGTTTTGCCTTTAGTACTCCACTGACCGTTGTCTGTAATATGCATCACCATGCACCTTTCCTGCCTTCCCAGCACAAGCATATTTGCTAGCTGGATCGGCTGCCACCACCACCAACTGCAATGAACTCCCTAGAAGTTAGAAATACAGTTGCTTCCTTTGTTCAGACTTTGGCTGGCAATCAGTTGTTCTTCCTCCTGTTTCCATTTTAAAGAGAAGTTTTATGTGAGGTGCTGGGCACCAAGAAGCACAGCTGTTGTTTTGGCTTCTCCCTTCCCCCACAGCAGAGAGTTTTCTGTTTTGAGGAAAAAACAAGGTACATTCCACTGCTTCACCAAAGGAGTTTGTCCAGCTTCCGGGAATAGCAGAGAGGAGAGCAAAGTCCAGCACGTCACAATGCCTGAAAAGGCCAATCTGCTTTTGCTGCAACAGAAGGTCATAGAACTGACTTCACAGAGATGGACCTGATCTGAGACCAGATGGCGTACGTTGGACGACAAAGTAAGTCAACGTTCCAGTGTGGACCTTGGTACATTCAGGGGTGTAGCCAAGTTTCAACAGTAGGGGGAGCGACCATGAAAAAAAGATGCCCCACTCCCCCCAAAAAGGCTCCACTTCCAAAAAAAAATAAATAAATGTGCCACAAAAAGAAAGGCACAACTTCCACCTGGCGGAGCTGCTGCCGAAACGGTGCCGCCACAGAAAGTGTAGAGGCAGGTATGGCCGAGCCTGTGTGCTCCAGCTACCTGGTGAGTAGGCACCACTTTTGTGAATCTAGCTTCAGGGGGATTCCATTCCTGCGGATGCACCCCTAGCTACGCTACTGGGCACATGGGCCTCAAACGCCAAACCAAACTTTATCAATACTCCTAATACACATGTATTGGCTGTCTATGGATGTTGGGAATTTATGTTAACTGAACGTGTTCTACTCTTCCCACTATTCTGTTCGCCCATGTCAGGTATCCTAAAATGCTTTGCAAAGCTGAAGTCAGCTCTGGCATTAGAAAATTGGAAATTTGTCAAAGCAAGGCTGTATGAATGCTTTGTACCAAGTACAGTCAGGGAAGTACTTTCATAGCTCATCAACATTTGGAATGTAGTATTCAAAACAAGATACAAAAAAGTGTAGGGAAGTACCATCACAGCCCTGAACCAGGAATGCTGTATCCAAACTAAGATAAGGAAGGTAAGGAGCAACGAGTTAAGGAACTGGTATAAAGTGGTGGGTTGGATTTTAATGACGTATAAAAATTTTCAAAACTTGTAAAATCATACCATAAGTATTGCTAGTTGAAAGGGGTAGCTTTGAGTCACACCTTCTGTGTAAGGTGAGCACACTGAGAGAATTTGCTTCCCAAAGGACAGTGCATCTGTGTCCTTTTCATATCGTACTGCTTTGTTTTTAGACAACTGCTTCGGCTGAGTTCATTTATTTGGTCTCTTGAATGTTATTAAGAATGATTTGGGAGCATTCAAACAGTTAGCTACACCTTTGAGTCAGCTCCTGGGAGTCGCCAAAAGGAATCTGTTCACGCTTTATCTTTCCAACAATCTATGAGGCATTCTGGTCAAGCTGGTTTTAATGACCTGAAGATTTGTACTATAGAGAGATCCATTGTATGGTACAACATGGGAAATTTTCCTTGGCCACATGATTGTGACAGGGCTGCTATTGTTAAGTTCAGGGTGGGGGTGGAGAGAAAAACCTTCTGGTCACTGATTTAAGAAGCACAAAACAAAATGGTGAAAGAATGTCACCATAAGGCCATGTAATATGCTGCAACGAAAACTAATTCCTTGAAGCCCCATGTGGGTTTCACACAGTTTGATAGAGATGGGAGGTATGTAGAACTCATTCTCATACCTCCCATGAAGAGGAGGAAAAGCAGATGGTACATTTAACTCTGCCACAAGAGTGCTGGAGAGGGGTGAAGTATTTTATCATAGAATAGGATAATAGAATATTAGGGTTAAGAGAGACCTCAGGAGGTCATCTAGTCCAACACCTGCTCAAAGCGGGACCAACACCCACTAAATCCTCCCATCCAGGGCTTTGGCAAGCCTGACCATAAAAACCTCTAAGGTTGGAGAGTCCACCACCTCCCTAGGTAACCCATTCCACTGCTTTACCACCCTCCTAGTGAAAAAGTTTTTCCTAATATCCAACCTAGACCTCCCCTATTGCAACTTGAGAGCATTACTCTTGTTCTGTCATCTGCCACCACTGAGAACAATCTAGATCCATCCTCTTTGGAACTGCCCTTCAGGTAGTTGAAGACTATCAAATCCCCTCCATTCTTCTCTTCTGCAGACTAAATAACCCAAGTTCCCTCAGCTTCTCCTCATAAGTCATGTGCTCCAGCCCCCTAATCATTTTCGTTACCCTCCATTGGGCTCTCTCCAGCTTGTCCACATCCTTTCTGTAGTCGGGGACCAAAACTAGGCACAATACTCCAGGTGTGGCCTCATCAGTACCGAATAGAGGGGAAAAATCACTTCCCTTGATCTGCTTCGACTAATGCAACCCAATATGCCATTGGTCTTCTTGACAATAAGGGGACACTGCTGACTCATATCCAGCTTCTTGTCCACTGTAATCCCTAGGTCCTTTTCTGCAGAATGGCTGCCTAGCCAGTCGGTCCCCAGCCTGTAGCGGTGCATGGGATTTTTCCATCCTAAGTGCAGAACTCTGAACTTGTCCTTGTTGAACCTCAGATTTCTTTTGGCCCAACCCTCCAATTTGTCTAGGTCACTCTGGACCCTCTCCCTCCAATGTATCTCTTTCTCCCCCCCACAGCTTAGTGTCATCTGCAAACTTGCCTAGGGTGCAATACATCCCTTCATCCAGATCATTAATGAAGATGTTGAACAAAACCGGCCCCAGGACCGACCCCCTGAGGCACGCTGCTTGATACTGGCCGCCAGCTAGACATAGAGCTGTCAATCACTACCCATTGAGCCTGACAATCTAGCCAGTTTTCTATCCACCTTATAGTCTAGCCCATACTTTTTTAACTTGCTGGCAAGAATACTGTGGGAGACCATATCAAAAGCTTTGCTAAAGTCAGGATATATTACATTCACTGCTTTCCCCATATCCACAGAGTCAGTTATCTCATCATAGAAGGCAATCAGGTTGGTCAGGCATGACTTGCCCTTGGTGAATCCATGTTGACTGTTCCTGATCATCTTCCTCTGCCCAAGTGCTTCAAAATGGATTCCTTGAGGACCTGCTCCATGATTTTGCGGGGGACTGACGTGAGGCTGACCGGTCTATAGTTCCCCAGGTTCTCTCTTTCCTTTTTTAAAGCTGGCCACTATACTTGCCTTTTTCCAATCATCCAGGACCTCCCCGATCACCACAAATTTTCAAAGATAATGGCCAATGGCTCTGCAATCACATCAGCCAACTCCCTCAGCCCCCTCAGATGCATTAGATCCAGCCCCATGGACTTGTGCATATCCAGCTTTTCTAAATAGTCCTTAACCTGTTCTTTCACCACTGAGGGCTGCTCACCTCCCCCCATACTGTATTACCCAGTGCAGCAGTCTGGGAGCTGACCTTGTCGGTGAAGACCAAGACAAAAAAAATATTGACTACTTCAGCTTTTCCCACTATGGTACCTCCCCCATTCAGTAAAGGTCCCACACTTTCCCTGACTACTTTCTTGTTGCTAACATACCTGTAGAAACCCTTCTTGTTACACTTCATATCCCTTGCTAGCTGCAACTCCAAGCGTGAATAGGCCTTCCTGATTACACCCTTGCATCCTCTAGCAATATTTGTGTACTCCTCTCTAGTCATCTGTTCAAATTTCCACTTTGTGTAAGTTTCCTTTTTGAGTTTAAGCACACTGAAGATTTCACTGTTAAGCCAAGCTGGTCACCTGCCATATTTGCTATTCTTTCTGTACATCAGGATGGTTTGTCCCTGCGGCCTCAGTAAGGCTTCTTTAAAATATAGCCAGCTCTCCTGGACTCTTTTCCCCATATTAGTCTCCCAGGGAAGCCTGCTCATCAGTTCCCTAAGGGATTCTAAGTCTGCTTTTCTGAAGTCCAGGGTCCATATTTTGCTACTTTCCTTTCTTCCTTTTATCAGGATCCTGAACTCAATCATCTCATGGTCACTGCTGCCTCAGTTGCCACCCTCTTCTACTTCCCCTACCAATTCTTCCCTGTTTGTAAACAGCAGGTCAAGAAGAGCACGGCCCCTAGTTGGTTCCTCCAGCACTTGTACCAGGAAATTATCCCCCTGTAACAGGATCTTCCCTGCTGCCCCACCTCCTGAGGCCCCTCGGCCATCCCAATTAAGCTCAGCAAGGCTTTAGATGTGCAGCACCCATGTCTTTATTTACACCACCACTGTCTAGTGTGACAAAGCTCTGTCCTTATCTTCGTGGATCCTGCGTTTCCTGGCAGATTTTTACTAGCCTCAGCGGCTCACTGTGACCCTCCACGGAGCCCTTCTCTCTCTGGGGACAAGGTCACAGCCTATTGAGCCATTTTCATCACAAACCAGTGAGGAGAAGCTATCCTTCCTGGCACAGTCTCTATTGTCTCCCAATCTCAGAGACTAATTAGGGGAGGCAGAAAGGGGGGAGCCCAGGCCCACCCTCTACTCTGGGCTCCAGCCCAGGGACCCTAATAGTATCAGCTAAGATGGCTGACCTTTTATCCACAAAACACAATACAATTCCCTGGGCTACTTCCCCCAGCAGTCCCTGCTTCTTCAAACTCCACTTCACCCCTACCTCAGGGCCTCCTTCCTTCTGGATGATATGTTGTCCAACACTCAGTCTCACCAACAGCACAACTTCCTTCCACAGCTCCTGACACCCACAACCCACCTGACTAACTGGGAGGTTTTTATCTGGTTTCAGCCAGTCCCTGATTGGCTTCAGGTGTCCCAGTTAGGCTAGCTGTTTCTACTCCTTTCTAGAAGGTTCTTAATTGGCCCCAGGTGTCTTGATTGGCCTGGAGTAGCCTTTGTTTGGCTATCCAGGGAACAGGGACCTGCACACCCTGAGTCTAATGTACCTGCCTTCCAGCACTCTCCTATATCCTTCTGGTCTGACTCCGTCACACTAGCTATATACAAGGCTTACCAGCTGAGTGGACTCCTCCTACCAACAAAGTCAGGCCCCAATCAGGAGACTGACCGTTCCCTGACCATTCCCCCTGTCTTCTGATCTCCTCCCAGCCTTTATAGTCCTCAGGCCAGCAGGTGCAGCCAATCCATAGGCTAGCCATCAGGCTTTCCCCAGCCCCAATCCAATCCTGATTGGGGCTGGCTGAGCAGGGGCTAATTAGGTGCCTTTTGCACCAGCACCCTGCTAAACCCCCACACTCGCCAAAAACTTCCTGGATTGTCTGTGCACTGCTGTATTGCTCTCCCAGCGGATGTCAGGGTGATTGAAGTCCCTCCCCCAATTAGAACCAGGGCCTGTGATCTGGAAACTTCAGTTAGTTGTCCGAAGAAAGCTTTGTTTATCTCATCCTTCTGAGCCAGTGGTCCATAGCACACGCCTACCAGGACATTAGCCCTGTTGCTCTCGCCTCTAAACTTAACCCAAAGACTCTCAACAGGCTTTTCTCCAGGTTCATGCTGGAGCTCTGAGCAATCATATTGCTCTCCTACAGACAGTGCAATTCCTCCAGTACCTGTCCTTCCTGAACAGTTTATACTCATCCATGAGAGTGCTCCAGTCTTGTGAACTGTTGCACCAAGTTTATGTTATTCCAATCACGTCATAGTTCCTTGATTTTGCCAGGACTTCCAGTTCTTCCTGCTTGTTTCCCAGGCTTCTCGTGTTTGTGTACGGGTACCTAAGATAACTAGTTATGGCAGGTGACGTTGTCGCAGGTCATCTTCAGGCTCCTTTTCTTAATGTAGGAGTAAGCTCAGACTCTTGGGAAGACATGCTGTGCATTGTTAGGTTTGGGTGATGCAAGGTTCTATGCAGAGTTGGATGGAGAGCTTTTGCTCTGCCTTAGGCTTGTTTAGTCCACTCTTGAGGCAAGTTGGGTTTTCGACAACCTGGCATTGGGTTGAGTTTCGTGGGGGAAGGGATTGACCCGGCTGCTGTTTGACCCTCTCATTTCAGGACTGATGTACATGTGTAAATAAAGCAAGCTATGCCTAGAATGCACCCAGCCTCCACATCCCAATTCCTCTGGACTGGGAAGCCAACCTGCAAGGCCCAGAACACATGCCCCTTCTTGGCAGAGAGATGACACTGGTGTCAAAAGATGATGTGACTGTACTTTCTCTGAACTGTGCTTGCAATGAGTATAGAATGCTGACCGAAATGGTTTTCCCCAAAGGGAGCTAGCCAGACATTTTCCACCTTGAGGTTGGTATGGGCTTGCTGTGCTTCACTTTTTCATGTCTCTGTATTTCCTGGCTTCAGCTGAACTTAGAAGCAGAAGTAACAAAATAGCCTGAGATAATCTGTTCTGGGTGGGAGCATGTGTGTGTCAGCATAAATCAGCTGTTGCTGGAAATCTCAGAAAGAAATCTTGATCACAGGCCTAATGACGAGAATAAGCCTCCAGATTTGTAGATGTTAATCCCAACCCGGACTCCAAAAATCTTGAGGCTCACAGTTGCGGGCAGCTTGCTGGCCACAGCCAGTCAAGATTGCCAAGGCAGGTGCCACAGTACAGTTGTTAAGGTATGGGAAGAAAGAAGTAAGGGAAGTGGGGAAAATGACATCTCTGAATGAAGACACCCGACTCCTGCCAGAACCAGCCCTGATCATGACATTTGTAAAGAGGGACATGGAAATTGATAATTAGATGGTTGGGGCAACCACATATGGGGAACCCCAAAACAGCACAAACCCAACTTTTTATTTTTTTTAAGGGACATTTGAGGCCTTCAGCTTATAAAATTCAAAGGCAAAAGTCCAGCAAACATTGGTGTCATAGGTATCCCTTCCCGGCTGTTTGCACAGCTCAGGATTCCTTGTTCTGTAGCTAAATAGAGGAATATTCCAAATCAAGAGAAGGAATTGCATGTGAATTGACTGCCTGAGGCAACATCAGACAGAAACTCCCACATTTCTCACTTCTCTAGGATCGGTAGATACAATTTGGTGGATACAAATTAGAGGCCTCATGTGACCTTCTTCAGAGACTTTGAGACTTGTTGTTGCTGCATTAGCATCTGCAAATTTATCTCACAGAAGAAAGGATGGGGTGAATGTCCAAGAAAGGAGCAGGAAAGATATAGAAAGAGCCCAACAGTGTATTTTCTGCAGATATTCCCCTATCGGAAGAGTTTTGAAGTCTCGGGAAAGCTGTTGCTATTAGCTTTAAGGAAGCTCTCAGGCTATGTGAAGACAACATTCACACAGCAGCTTTGCATAATCCAAGGTTAATGGGACATATGACCAGGTCATGCTTTTGCCTGGGTGATTAGCACCAGTGCAGACAGAGGTTCTCTTGCCCTTAGGCTATTTTTGGAAAAATGAGGGCACTTTTCCCAGCATTAACATAGAATGAATGGAAGTACTTAATTTTTAAAAATGAGTGCTTTTCCTCATAATAGAAAAATGATCCTAAACTTTAGGGTTTCTTCCAAACATTTTGCTTCCTGCCCCTCCCAACCAACACCCCTTTTTAAAGTATATTTTTAAAGCAATGGTACCTTCAAATAAAATACTATTTCTGATTTCAGTGCCCAGCAACTTGCTCCCTTCTGCTCACCCTGACTCTCAACCTATTCCGCTGTCAAAGGCAGATGTGGTCCAAGATAGAGCCACTAGTGCCTGCAGCTCCAAGTTCTGATTGCTGTTTGTGTAAAACACATAGGACAGCTGTACAGCACCAGTCCATGTACAATGGCACCCCTTTGCCCAGTCATGTGATGTTCAGTGTAAGCAGTGTCAGGAATGAGATCTATTCTGACATCTGGTGGCGAACTATGGGAATTGCAGTGAGTCTTGGAAAATAACTTTGGGGGTGATCAATTTGCATAGACACACCCACTGCGCCTAGCCTGAGCCCACAGCAGTCCACATGGCCACTTCGGCTGACGTGGGAGCCCCAGTTTCTATGTTATTGGGGCAGGAAATATAAAGTGATGTTACCCTGATTTTGCGAATGAAGGACTATGGACACGTACTTGGCCCTTGTTATGCTGGAGGGACTCGCCATCATCTAGGTAGCACTCACTGGGCAAGGGCCATGCGTTTCAGAACACTCTGAGATTGAGAGAGGTCATGGGCAGATCTTTATACCTTTTGATAAGAAACTTGCCTAAGGTTGCCTGTTTCCTCCCGCGGGGCGGGGCGGGGCGGGGCGGGGCGGCGCGGCGCGGCGGGCCTGCCTATTGCACTTTGCTTCTCTTCACTGTGGAATGTTAGAGCTAATTTTGATTCCCTTAGGAGTCTTGGTTCAGCCTCCTAAGCTGAATTCACTTTAAGTGTGCTGGTGTACCTGTGTCAAGGTGCTGATCCCCTCCCCCAAGAGCTGAAACCACTGAGCAGTGTGTTAAGTGGGGTAAGGCCTAAAGGCATGTTGGTGGCACCAAGCAATTTGTGCAGCTAGCAGAGTGGTTCCTGGGTGCAGTTCGTGTGGCTCGCGGAGCGGCTGGCACAGCAGAGCAGTCTGTGTGTCGACTAGCGGAGCTGTTTGTGCTGCTGATGGAGTGACTGGCACCGCAGAGCTGTCCGTGTGTCGGCTAGCAGGACAGCTAGCGGAGTAGTTGGTGCTGCTGGCGGAGTGGCTGGCACAGCAGAGCAGTCCGTGTGTCGACTAGCAGAGCCGTTTGTGCTGCTGGCGGAGTGACTGGCACCACAGAGCTGTCTGTGTGTCGGCTAGCAGGACGGCTAGCGGAGTGACTGGCGCTGCAGAGCAGTTCGAGTGTCGGTGAGCAGAGCAGAGCGGATTGTGGTGAGGGCTGCAGCAGAACCCCACAGAGAGGCGGCGCAGTCGGCCTTGGACCACGTAAGGTGCCCCGTGCCCTACCCTCCATTTCCACCCAGGCTGGAGGTAAGACTCTGCCAATTGACTTTTGAACTCTGCACTGACCCAGAACAGAGACTCTTGGGCTGCTGGACTTTTGGGACTATTGAGTGACTTTTTGGGGTTGTGGAACTCAAGAGCCAAAGGGAAGGCCACGGCCTATTTGCTGGGAGGGGGGCTTCTGGTTCATGGTTTGGTTTATTAACCTTGTTTGTGGTGTTTCCCCAATATAATGCCACATTGTTTCTCCCTGTTATTAAAAGGCTTTGGTACGCTCAGACTCTGTGCTTGCGAGAGGGGAAGTATTGTCTCTTACAGACGCCAAGAGGAGTGGTATATGGTTGTCCCAGGTCACTGGGTGGGGGCTCGAGCTGGTTTTTGTATTGTGCTATTGGAATGGAACCCCTGGATACTGAACCCTGCCCTTGTTGCTGCCAACTCTGATGGGCAGAAGGGTTACATCAGAATGCTGGAGCACAGGGAAGCAGCTAGCAGGGCTGGGAAGTTCAACTTCTGTGTGAACTCGAGGGAGTTGCCAGACCAAATGTCTTGCCTGGAAGAGGGGCTGGCAACTGTGAGATCCATGTAGGGCTGAGAGCCACACATTCCTCCCTGGATTTTCTGATCACAAAGAAACCTTAAAGGAAGGGAGTAGAGATGATTGACAGCTGGTACACCGGTAGAGGCTTACAATGTTTCTGCTGCAGTAGGCACGTATGGATTCACACAACTTGATTACACCTGTCATAGGTCATGGTTATCCTTCCACAAGGCATCCTTCTCAGCAATGCTAACACTTGACAGCTGTTAGGCAACACCGTAAGTAGTAAACAAAGACACGGGCCTTGAGCCCCCATTAGCTTCTTTAGTTATTGATCTATATCCATAGCAGTTCCATGGTATCATTCCAAGCGGTGTTTCAGGATGTGCTATAACTAAACACAATACAGGGATCAGGAATTACATTAGCAATACTTATAGATGTTCCATTTCCTTCAGCCTCGCCTTAAATGAGAAGATAAACTAGCCCCGTTCACATTGCACCTGCTAAATCTTTTTATATAATGTCAAAATCTCTATTTCCCATTGACACAAGACTACAACTAGTAACAGGTCAAAGACTTTCAGATTCTGATTATAAGGAGCAGCTGGGGAAAGGTTAAATGAGATAGACTGAAGCTATTTAAATCCTTAAGGGACAGACTTTCAAAGCAAAGCACATGCAATTGTATGCAGCAGTTAGGAATGTAGTACTTATAAGTATTTTGTGTGTATTTGGCCAAATTGAGCATACAACTAGCTGTGTAAATACCTTGATCAAAATTGGCACTCATGCTTTAACCATGTATTTGCAACTGTTGGGTCAGCTTCACTTTGAAAATCTGGTGCTAAAACATAAGTAGACAGAACAAGTAACTCGACAGGGTTCAAAAAACGACTAGATAAATTCATGGAGGTTAGGTCCATCAATGGCTATTAGCCAGAATGGGCAGGGATGGTGTCTCTAGCCTCTGTTTTCCAGAAGCTGGGAATGAGTAACAAGGATCACTGGATGATTGCCTGTTCTGTTTATTTTCTCTGGGGCACCTGGCATTAGTCACTGTTAGAAGACAGAATACTGGGCTAAAAGATGGACCTTTGGTCTGACCGGTCTTATGTTCTTCTTGTTTTCTCTTCCTGCTTAAAATCAGTGGGGAAAACGTAAAGGGGAATTTATTTTACATACTTAAAATAGACATTGCTCATTTGTGTAATTGTGCTACTTTCCCCCTTCTTCTGCTCTTTAAAAGGATGGGAAAGTAAAGGGGATTTGTAAATAGGTTATTGTATTATAGAATGAAAAAAATTCCCATTATTTCTCCTACGTATCATTAATCAAGCAAACGTGTTTAGCATCCAGAAGGTGGAACTCCCCTGTTGCATTGCAGTACAAACAGGTCACTTTCTGTATTACAATATATAACCTGGAAAGAAAGAGGTGTTTTTTTGCTTAAAAAGAAAAGGATCAGTTCTAACAAACCCTCGCATATTCTTTACATGTAGTCATAACACTGCCTCTTCCACTCAAAGTGCATGACATACCCTAAAAATATCAACTAGTTGAGCTTACAAGGTACTGGTGAGACCTCATCTAGAATACTGTGTGCAGTTCTGGTCTCCTATGTTTAAGAAGGATGAATGCAAACTAGAACAGGTACAGAAAAGGGCTATTAGGATGATTTGAGGACTGGAAAACCTGTTTTATGAAAGGAGACTCAAGGAGCTTGGCTTGTTTAGCCTAACCAAAAGAAGGCTGAGGAGAGATATGATTGCTCTCTATAAATATATCAGAGGGATAAATACCATGGAGGGAGAGGAATTATTTAAGCTCAAGAACAAGTGGATATAAACTGGCCATCAGGAAGTTTAGACTTGAAATTAGACAAAGGTTTCTAACCATCAGAGGAGTGAAATTCTGGAACAGCCTTCCAAGGGAAGCAGTGGGGGCAAAAGACCTATCTGGCTTCAAGATTAAGCTTGATAAGTTTATGGAGGAGATGGTATGGTGGGATAACATGATTCTGGTAATTAACTGATCTTTGACTATTCGTGATAGATGGGGCCCTGTGGCCTGTGATGGGATGTTAGACAGGGCGGGATCTGAGTTACCCAGAAAATAATTCTCTGTAGTATCTGGCTGGTGAGTCTTGCCCACATGCAAGAATCCCTGGGGGGTTTTCGCCTTCCTTTGCAGCGTGGGGCATGGGTCACTTGCTGGAGGATTCTCCCCACCTTGAAGTTTTAAACCATAATTTAAGGACTTCAATAGCTCAGACATACATGAGAGGTTTATTACAGGAGTGAGTGGGTAAGATTCTGTGGCCTGCATTGTGCAAGAGGTCAGACTAGATGATCATAATGGTCCCTTCTGACCTTAAAGTCTATGAGTCTATGAGCTTGTCAGCCAGCTGCAAGATAAAAATTGTCCCTATTTTACAGCATAAATGCCTAAGGATTAGGAAATCTAGGTTCTAATTCCCATAGGTCTGTGTGTAACCCTTCTGCCCATCAGAGTTGGCAGCAACAAGGGCCGGGTTCAGTATCCAGGGGTTCCACTCCAATAGCACAATACAAAAACCGGCTCGAGCCCCCACCCAGTGACCTGGGACAACCATATACCACTCCTCTTGGCGTCTGTAAGAGACAATACTTCCCCTCTCGCAAGCACAGAGTCTGAGTGTACCAAAGCCTTTTAATAACAGGGAGAAACAATGTGGCATTATATTGGGGAAACACCAAAACAAGGTTAATAAACCAAACCATGAACCAGAAGCCCCCCTCCCAGCAAATAGGCCGTGGCCTTCCCTTTGGCTCTTGAGTTCCGCAACCCCAAAAAGTCACTCAATAGTCCCAAAGTCCAGCAGCCCAAGAGTCTCTGTTCTGGGTCAGTGCAGAGCTCGAAAGTCAATTGGCAGAGTCTTACCTCCCAGCCTGGGTGGAAATGGAGGGTAGGGCATGGGGCACCTTACGTGGTCCGAGGCCGACCGCGCCGCCTCTCCGTGAGGTTCCGCTGCAGCTCTCCCCGCACTCGGCTCTGCTCCGCTCCGCTGGCTGTCCCACAAACCGCTCTGCCCATTGATCCGCTAGCTGCTCTGCTAGCCGACACACAGACAGCCGTGCCGTGCTGGTCACTCTGCCCGCAGCACCAATGCCTCTGGTAGTTGACACACAGACAGCTGTGCTGCACCAGCCACTCAGCAGCACCAACAACTCCGCTAGCCGTCCTGCTAGCCGACACGCAGACTGCTCTGCTGCACCAGCCATGCTACACCTTTTTTCAGGTCCCCCTACTTAAGACAGTGCTCAGTGATTTCAGCATACAGTAGGGGAGCCTTAGTGCAGGTGCACTAGTGAGTCCAAAGCAATTTTCAGCTCAGCAGCCTGAAATCAGGCTCCTAATAGAAGCAAAACTCAATTCTGACATTCCACAGAGAAGAGAGACAGGGTCCAAAAGACCTGAGAGGCCCTCAGACACAACTCTCACCAAAAGATATAGATGTTTGTTCACCACCTCTCTCAATCTCAGAGTGTTCTGAAACGCATGGCCCTTGCCCAGTGAGTGCTACCTAGATGATGGCGAGTCCCTCCATCATAACAAGGGCCAAGTACATGTCCATAGTCCTTCATTCACATAATCACAGTAACATCACTTTATCATTCCTGCCCCAATAACATAGAAACTGGGGCTCCCTCATCAGCCGAAGTGGCCATGTGGGCTGCTGTGGGCTCAGGCTAGGCGCAGTGGGTGTGTCTATGCAAATTGATCAGCCCCAGAATTATTTTCCAAGACTCACTGCAATTCCCATAGTTCGCCACCAGATGTCAGAATATATCTCATTCCTGACACTGCTTACATGTGTATTAACTGTTAGACAATATTTCCTTTCTCCTCCTAGCGCTAAAGAGATTCAATGAGTAATCAATACATTGGTCATTCACCTCTGGGGTCCTGGATTCAAATCCTGCCTTTGGTCAAAAATAAAGATGAGTTTGCTGCACACAGTCTAGTCCTTATGGATTTGTCTACATCATGTAACCATGGAGAGTCTCATAGCAACCAAGGACTCCAATTCTACTCCCATTGAATTTAATACACGCTTTGCCATTAAATTCAAAAGGGAGCAGAGTTGGATAGTGCTGCAGCCAGGATCACGTGTGGGTAGCTCACAGAGCACCTGACCCTAGCCCATTTATTCAAATTTAATCAAAATTAATACAAACAGCAGTGCCAGGAAAAATCTGAAGCAGCTTCACGTAAGATTAAATAATAAAAATCAATAATATAGGGACTAATGCACTGGTTGTATGATTTATATTTAATGCAATGAACCGCTCTCCATTTTTAGCTGTCTCTTCATTTTCAATATGCCAATAAACTTTGCATTGACAGTACAGAACTGGACCATAAAAATCTTCATGGAGGAACACTGGAGGTGTAACAGCCATGTAGGATACAACTGGGACTTTTACAACTAGAGAAGTTGTTGGGGGCAGCTTGAGATAAGCACATTAGCTAGACATTTCTGCCAAAATCAGGCCAATAGTCAGTAGAAAAAACACTTGCCTCAGAAGTAATAGTTTCCACTGAGAAACCACATAAGCAAATGGTGATAGAAAAATACAGAGTATAAAATAAGGTATTGAACTTGAGTTTATGCAATAAGTCGGGCTTCCCACTGAGCCACGGCCTGGCTTGCTGCCGATCAGCAGCAGATCATCTGCCCTTCTTCTGGGTGTGCTGATTAAAATGTTTGCTGATTAAAAGAGTCTATTTTCAAAAAAAGAGGAATGGAGGGTGTCACAGGGCCTTGCAGGTTTCCACCCTCTCATTCCTGAGCCCTGTGCTTGGGCTGGTTTAATAGAGTCCCACAACCTTCTTCAGCAGTTTCGCCTTCATGTCTTTACTTACAGTACTCTTGTGCAGTCCCAATTCCCCCAGCAACAATCACCCCACGGACCCTTCCCAGGGTCCTCTGGCCCTAAAGGCTCCCTGCAGTGGGTGAGGCGACAGAGAAACAGCCATCTTGTCTCTTCCCAGGCCAGCCTCCCCACTGAGGTTTTCCCACGGCTTTTATAGCTCTCCCAGGCCTTAACCCAGCTGTTCCCACTTGGCTCAGCTTGTTGCTCTGAACTAGCCCTCATTAGGCTTACAGCTGGGCTCCCTGCTGAGTGCCTGTGCCTCTCTACCTGGCCTTTTAGCATTTTAGCAGGGCCTTAAAGGGGTTTACCCCGGCCCTGCCCTGCCACAGATGGGTCAAAGGAAGTTGCAGCTTTCGGAGATTTATTCAGAACTAAGCTCTGACAAAATCCAGGACTTACGAACACATGCTAAGCGAGTAAGTGCAATAACAGACATACAGATGTCACACCTAACAATTGCCAAGGCCTGGTAACTGCTGCTGAGTAGTTGTAATCCCATATTACAGCTTGGACTGCCTGCTTGAAGGATAGGCCCTGTTGTTACTAGTTATTTCTGAATCTGTCCATCAGAATTTTAAACAGCAAAGCCTCTTTTTCCAGATCCAGTCTCCATGGCTGGCTATTCACAGCCTATCTTCATGCTCCTGCATCTGTGGCCATTTTGTAGTCTGCAGGCCGTACCGCCTCAATCTCCCCTCTAACCCACGAGTGAGTTCTTCTCATGCCTTCTTCCTCCACAGCTTGTCAACTGGCTCCAGCGCTGACCGCCCTTGTTCCGCTTCCATGGAGTACAATGGTGGAAGCACCGAGACGGAACTTCCCCCGTACATGACGTTTCTGCAGCTGTAGGAGGCCAGCAGATGGCACAGAGGAAGAGAAACAGAGTGAAGCTGGAATGCACAGAGTGACCTTCTGTCTATTCCATCAGCTCATATCTGCACAGCCACCACCTGCCCAGACATAAAACACAGAATTTCTGTGGTTCAACTACCTTTAAGCACTCTGAACACCTTTCCGCAGGTGAACAGCCCCAGGACTGAGGCCTAATTCTCTTCTGTCTTCTCTGGTTCACTGCATCACACTAGCTCCCTCACAGTAAAAATTACACCTAATTCCTGTGACAAAGTCAGGCCAGGCGGCTGCAGGAGGGGATGGGAAAACAGGGACGTTTGCCCTAAAATGCTAATGGCCTTTTTTCCTACACACTGGGAAGGGGTTACTTCAGGGCAATTAGGGACACCCTGATTAAGGGCTGCCTGAAACCTGTTAAAACCTCTCTCCTGGTGTGGGAGACAAACTGCTGCAAGGCTGGAGGCGGCTGGGAGATAGGCTTTTCCAATGCGAGAGACTGTGCTCCTCTCCAGAGGGGAGACACCCAAACCCAGTGCCTGTTTAGGGGACGACTGACACCGCAGGGCCATTGACAGGACACCACCTGTCCCAGTGAGGGGACCAGAAAAAGGTGTGTTACAGACTTGTTCCCCTTTGTTTGGCAGAGAAGCACGCCCCAGGCCTGCCCCAAAGCCTACCAGGAAGGCTCTGAGAAACAAACCCCAAAGAGAGAAGACAGACACGCTCCAGACTGGGGGGCTGATTGACCCGAGGAGGGAGCACTAGGTCCAGCAAGGCAGAAGGGGTGCCATGTCACATTGCCAGTTGTAAATTTACATAGGCTCTTGTGGTACTATAACCCCTAACAAGCCACCACATTTAGCTCTTAAGAGGAAGGAGTGAGAGAAGTCCAGGAAAGACACACACACACACACAAAAAAAAAAACCCAAGGAGAAATTGTTTCCGTATACTACAGGACTCTGAATAGAAAATTCCATTGTAAAGGCTAATCTCCAGGAAGTTCCCCTTTTTGGAAATAAAAGGAGTCATTCGAGCTGCATTCAGTGACTTCGTCTAACAGAGGCCAAGATGAAGAACCTGGCAGCAGTCCTGGCAATAGCTCTGATTGTAACTGACCTCACTACACTGACTGGTGAGTAACTTTTGCCATTGGAACTTCACTCTCTTGTATAATTAGCTTTCTAAAAGGATGCAGTTTTCACCGTGAACCTGTCGATAAGCCCTATAAGCTATGACTCTCCTTTTGGCTTGGGCACTATTCCTACCCCTCCCTTAGTAAGGCCCTGATTCTGAAAGTTGTACTGTACCGGCAGATTCTCATACTCATGCACAAATCTAGAACGTTCCACCTGCACTGAATGGAGCTATCCGTGGTGTGGCGTGAGGGTAGGCAGGACTGGAGCTTATATTCCTTTTTACATTACATTGTGTTATAATGAAATATACAAACCAGTAAATAGGACTGTCTAGACATAACTATTTATAGTACTTTATAGTCCAAACCCATGTACAGTACTACCTATTTTGCTTTTTTCCTTATAACATCCAAAACAAGACAGCTTTGAAAATATTAATGCAACACTGCAAATGAGACCGAGTATGCTGTATTTTTTAATTCACCAGTTTTAAATGTTAGTTACAATGAAACTATATTTTGACAGAAATGATGTAACTTGAGAAAAGGCTTGTGATTTCTCATATGGGGAGTCAATATTTCTCTCTCATGCCTCTTATAGTAATTCTCCCCCTCTACAACTTTAAGCAGAGAGAGATTATTGGTTCATTTTGGCTCACCAGTACTGTCACACCTTGTTTACCCTCTTGACTGGATAAAATGAGATTAAGTATGTTACACCCAGCCCCTTTAAAATTCCACAATTCTATTTCTGATCAAATTTGTCTTAACCGTTTTTTGTTAGTGACTTTGAATAAGAAACTTAATATGACAATTTACTAATTACATGTAGCAGTCTGGAAGTCAGCTGCCAACTCAAATCATTTTACTGGGGAAACAGATGTCAAAACATTCCATTTTAGTATCTACTGTGTAGCATCACCACAGAAACTGTGGTCCTCGACATTTGGTTTTCTTACCTGGAACTCTTAGTTTAGAGTTAGGGCTTGGTATTCACTACTACTGAAGCCAATTGGAGTTTTGCCATTGAGTCCTATGTGAGCAGTATTGGACCTGTAATGATATTGGCAAAATTAACATACTGCATGCTAAGCAGGGGTACTTAATTGGTCAGAGAAAATATCAAGGCATCAATAATATTGACCCTGGTCCTGCAAAAACTTACTCATGCCTATCTTTATGCACTACAAGTAGTAGTAGCAGTGCCATTGACTTTAGTGAAAACAATATGTTAAGATAAGCATGTGCATATACCTTTACAGGACGGACACTGTTGACAATACTTTAAATCCCCAAATACTGACTCCCCTCCTGCCTTCTCCTTTCTTGCAGTTGTCTTTTACGCTCTGTCACTTCACTGCAAGAACATTGCAAAAGGAATTATTACTGTAACAATTATTCTTTTATCATATTTTTAAGGTACCAATCACCTATTTAGTACATAATAGTAGAACTAATGGACAGTTAAAACAGGTAAATTTTCAAAAGTATCTATAGTCAAAAGTGACTTAAGTATTTGAGAGACTAGTTCCCATTGAGTTTCATCTCCTAATTGCCTACTTCGTTAAAAATGGGCCTTAGCTTCTGAAATAAAAAGCCTTATTACTGAAAATAAAATAAATACTTAAAGTAATATTACATGGAAAGTTATTATGTCTTGGTTAAACTTAACAAAATTTAACTCAAACATGGAAAAGTCTATTCTAGCAAAACCAATGATTTTTTGGCTGAACCAAAAGGCAAACATTTTCACTATAAAAAGACTCTAACTCACTAGGACAGCAGGGAAAAGGCAGAGCTTGTTTATTTTGGGGAGAGCAGGATAGTGGGTAAAATTTTCCAAAGTCCCTTTTCAGAAGTGGCTTAAGCACTTACAAGTCTAATTTCCACTTAAATAGGCCCGGTCTATACTTAAAATTTAGATCAACCTTGCTATGTCACACACGGGTGTGAAAAACTCACACTCCTGGATGCCATAGTTGTGGCAACCTAACCCCCAATGAGATGTGGCTAGGGCAATGGAAAAATGTTTCTGTTGACCTTCCTACTGCTGTTCACATAGGTAATGTTGACAGAAAACCCCTTTTGTTGACGTAGGAAGCATCTATGCTATGGCTCGACAACAGCATAGTTGCAGCTCTGCAGCTGCAGTGTAGACATGCCTTTAGCCTCCACCCTTCAGTGTCTATCTCCAATTTTAACCTTCTTACAAACTAGTTACCTCCAAAGATAACTCACTTCTGTAGTTGCAGTACAGTGTAGTGTACGGGCTTGAAGGAAACCTTCACTGCTTCTTCCACCTTTTAAGGTCTTTGTCCCCAGTCTGTAAGTTACTCCCTGCAGGTGGACTCCTGTACCCATATGGAGTAACTCACAGGATCAGGGCATTTGTTAGTTTACATCTGAACTGAACAGGTATCAGGTCTGAGCCTGAAACTGATTGCATGTGGGACAGCTACTGTGCCTCCGTGGAACCACACTGATGTCCATCGAGCTCCATGCGACCCAGCAGTCCCTCCACACAGCCCTGTAATTGGCATAGAATAAATGTATTATTAATTACTTGTATTGTGGTAGAGTCTAGAAGTCAGAGCACCAATGTGCTAGGTACTGTACAAGCAAAGAGCTAGATTGTGAAGTCTTCAGGGATGGTACTAAGTTTAAGACTGTTGACAACAGGTAAATACAAACAAACCCACCCACGGCATAAGGAAATGATGAAATGATTCTATTGAGCATGATAAATGGTATATATAGCGTACGAGTTGCTTAACTATCGTCAAGTGTTCTGCAGGTATCACGAAAGAGAGCGAGCTTGAAGAAGGGCAACAGAATACCCTTAATTCCCATCCCGCTTTCCCTCACATGGCTGTGGGTCATAGTCAAAAAGACAGTGGTGTAAATTCAACGGTTATTTTCAACAGTGTTTATTCGTTTTGAGGCTAGATTATTTTTGATGTGCTCTCTGTAGTAGCTTAGAACAGGTTTTGGCCTTGGCAATTTTTGGCTAACAGAGACAAATAGATCATTTTGTTCAACGCTTCCTGTTGTAGGTCTACCTATGGAAAGCCTTCTAACCAACCAGAGATGCAAATGCCGCAAGCAAACCTCAGATGTCATCAGTGCTTGGAGGATTAGCTTTATTGAGGTGATTCCTCGGGGGATTCAATGTAGAAGGAAGGAGATTATGTAAGTGGGATCTCCAATGACCCTCAATTTATGCAATTTCTTTTGTCATTCATTCACTGAGTAGTTTGCATGGTCAGTTTTCTATTCAGGAATTGTTTATACTTGTTCTGCCTCAGCTTTGAGATCCTGCCAAACCTCTTGCAGATTAACTGTAACAGATTCCACTGAATCCGAGATCTCCATGCAAGAAGAGTCAAGAATTGCCCCTAGCAAGGATGTGAAATGCCTCTATTCACTTTAATAGGGTGTGACCTCTGAATCCTCACTGGCCTAGTCTAACTTAGGAAAGGTGCATTTTAAAATGTGTGAGGTATTGTTTCTGTGACATCTGCCATCTTGGCCAATGTACCAGATACTGAACAGGGGACTTCCAGAGCTAAACACATGACTCTCTACAGCAAGAGCTAAAATGCCAGAGTTTGGAGCTAGGGGCCATAATGAACTCACACTGACCACTGGGTTACATCTACACACAGAAGTTGCACTGGTTTCAGTAAAATAGTGTAACCCCAATTTAGTTGAATCCAGTGCAAGTCCATGTGTACATTTACAAGAGACACTTATAGTCGATTTAAGACTGGTTATACCAGTATGACTTAGCTGTAAATTTACTGAGGTAAGTTAAACTGACAAGAACCATGTTTACATCAAGTTAACACAGTAGCCACAGAGAGGTTTGCGCCAGTTTAAAATCACACTAGGGTTGCCACCTTTGAAATGCAAAAAACCCAGCACCTATCTGCCCCCATAAGGCAAGCCCACCACAACCACAACGCCAAACCACAAGGCAACTCCACAACCCGCCTCCCACCTCTCCTCACTCTTGTGTGACTCAAATTCTCTCTCACACACGTGCCCAGTGCACTTGCATGTTGGTGGGCAAACAGCTGCTGTATTTCTACAGTGTTGATCTGTTATCTCAAAGTGCAGAAGTGGGAACACTGCAGAATCTGTAGCTGGCCACAAACTTTTCTCATTTGATATCCCAGTGCAATGTGATGATAACACAGAACTTTAGACCCATTTTAAAAAAAAAGGGCAGAATAATTTACTTTTCTGGCAACTGTCAAATCCATTTAAAAAACAGTCAGGTTGATCATTACCTGTTAGAGTTCATTCCCTCTGGAGCACCTGGCATTGGCCACTGTCGGTAGACAGGATACTGGGCTGGATGGACCTTTGGTCTGACCCAATATGGCCTCTCTTATGTTGACTGGTCAAATAACCAACCTCTGCCCTGTGCTCAGGGGACCTGGGGCCCAGGTCCGTAGCTGAGGGCATGACGTAACCCTAAATCGCATCTTTAGTGAAACGGGCGCAGAGTGGGCCTGGTACACCCTGAACAGTTGTAATGGATATAGCTATTTCAGTTAAGGGGGGTGATTTTTTTTTAAACTGAAATAGTTTTACCAGTACACATCTTAGTATGTGTCAGCCATACCAGTATAAAGGTGCCTCAGACCAGTATGGGCTATTCCCCTTCCTTGTACAGGAGTAGCTATACCAGTATAAAGTACCTCTACACCAGTATAACCCGCCTGGGCAGGCTGTACTTTAACTCTAACTATACAAGTAAAGTTGTACAACTTTGTAGACAAGACCTCAGTGTGTAAGGCCAGGCTTTGGCTGCCACATTTCAATGAAGTGCTGTTTCAAAACATTTTAACAGTGAAAACAGACCTAGGTGTGGAGAAAGTGAATAAGGGAAAGTTATCTACTTGTTCCCGTAATATAAAAACTAGGGGCCACCAAAGGAAATTAATGCTCAGCAGGTTTAAAACAAATAACAAGAAGTTCTTCTTCACACAGCGCACAGTCAACCTGTGGAACTCCTTGCCTGAGGAGGCTGTGAAGGCTAGAACTATAACAGGATTTAAAAGAGACTCTCCATGAATTTATCTAGTTAAGTCCATTAATAGCTATTAGCCAGGCTGGGTAAGGAATGGTGTCCCTAGCCTCTGTTTGTCAGAGGGTGGAGATGGATGGCAGGAGAGAGATCACTTGATCATTGTCTGTTAGTTTCACTCCCTTTGGGGCACCTGGCATTGGCCACTGTCATTAGACGGATACTGGGCTGGATGGACCTTTGGTCTGACCCAGTAGGGCCTCTCTTATGTTTTTTGAAAAGGGAGAAGAGCCCAGCGTTGAAGATGACCAGCTAACTATTTTTTAAAAAAACACTTAACTAAAACATGTTAGCTGCCACACAAGGAACTCCCAGATGCCTTTGCCTAGTCTAGACAAGGTCAGTGTCTCAGGGCTTGCTTACACAAGAAATGTTTTCAGTTAGAGCTGAGTAGTTAAACCTCTATAGCCATCCTAGTTCAACTCCCTGCATGGACACTTTTAATCCAGAATAAAAGTAGCTTTCTCCAGTTTAGTTTGAACTCATTCAAAAAGACATAAACTAAACCAGGAAAGGCCGCTCCTATTCCAATTGGAGTGTCCATGAGGGGAGTTATATTAGTAAAACTTTTAATGTTTTAAATTCACATTTAGCTTGCAGTGGTATAAATTTCCTGTGTGGACAAGCCCTGGAGCAAACCCCTCTGTGTTAACTTGATGTAAACATGGCTCTTGTCAATTTAATTTAGGTAGAATCTGCACTCAGGAATAGCCCTGAATGAGCATGCAAACCACAAAGACCACGTCTACACTACCCACTGGATTGGCAGGTGGCGATCGATCTAGTCTATACGGGATAAATCAATCCCCGAGCGTTCTCCCCATTGACTCCAGAACTCCACTGCCACGAGAGGCGGAAGTGGAGTCAACAGGGGAGCAGCAGCAGTCGACTCTCCGCCGTGAGGATGCCACGGTAAGTCAACCTAAGATATGTCAACTTCAGCTACGCTATTCACGTAGCTGAAATTGCATATCTTAGGTTGACCCCCTCTCCACAGTGTAGACCTGGCCTAAGAGAGAAAGCAAAGGAGTCTGCTCTATAGATAGCTGGCTTTTAGCTCATGCTGTAGAGGCTCATGCACTAAGCTACAATAGGTCCCCGCTTCGATCCTCCCCACTGATGACAGTGAGGTCTGTCAGTGTTCCAACTACACAGGTTTTTGTAGTTTACTAGAGGGCTCTACTTGGGGTACATCTCAACTGCGTGTGTCCTCGAACAAATGTTTGCAAAGAGTATCTAAATTGGCATTTACAGAGGCGTTGGCTCAGTTAGTTCATTGCCAGTTGTTACTTGAATTACGACACAGCCATAAACTCCTTGCTATACCTACCCCAAGTGTAAACAAAGATATTCAGGGATTTGCACCAATTTTGCTAGTCGGGATTTAACCTTGCTTAAAGTGAGGTAAACCTTGCTTCTCTGAAAGCCCCTTGCACATGTCTGTCTACACGTAGGCTATATCCTCACTGCTGAGTGAGCTGGGGTGAATAGCAACTGAGTCAGTCACACCCAGGTGGAAGCAGCCACACTGCAAAGTCACCTCAAAATTTACTATGTCCTCACTGATCCTGTACTCCCCAGTGTGTCGCACAGACCTCTGGGGGCATAGTCCATGGTCCTTTGAGCTGCTCTAGGAATCTATCCCAATGAATTGTGGGGGAACTTGTCTGGCCTTCTGGGCACCCAGGGCTAACTGTGAGACGGCATTAAGGACTATCAGCACTTGAGTGGTTTAGCCTGCACCTTGGCTGCAAAGTGAGTGTGTTACCAGCCTGAGTGAAAGCAACACCCCCAGCCGTGCCAGCTAGCCCTGGTTTAGAGCACCACCATCAACCCTGGGTCAGGGCTTTTTTGTATGGACAGCAGGAGGGTTGGGGCAGCATCCATGTAAGAACCCAAGTTAATGCTAACTTAAGACATGTCCTTAGGGGTCAGCACCGGTGCACTATACCGAATGCTGAAATTGCCAGTTCCACACACCCAAACCCAGCTCCCACTTGAACACTCCAGAAAAATTCATGGCCCCGCACCCCAACCTGTTCTCCAGCAGGAGTGCCAGGCAGGGTGGGAGTGGGGGAGCTGTAGGTTAAAGGAATGAGGCGGGGCCCCCATGTGATCTGGCCCAGGGCCCCACAAAACTGTAATCCGCCTCGGCTCTTCTTGTTAGGTGACCTCCTGGAAGATTTCCCAAGGGTTGATATTCTGAGAAGCTAAAATGACCCCATTATGTTTCAGCCTAACCCTGAAGAGTAAACAGAAAGCCTGCGTGCATCCCAATGCACCCTGGATCCAGATATTGCTTCATAAGCTGACGCAGAGGTACTGTGTAAGCATTAGCTAATCGGCACCTTCTGGGTGGGGGAGGGGAGCACCTTGAGAAAGAGATGCAAGAATATACCCCAAAATATGTTTGGTTTTCTGGCTCACCAGTTCAAACTGAAAAACAGCAGGGGTCTAAAGACGAGTGAGGAGTCTAATCAGACACAAATTTCTTTTGCTGCCTCTCGACATTCAGAAGAATCTAGCAATGTTATATTCCGCCACTTCAGATTCCCTCCTCCTACAGAGACCAGCCCCTAGTGCTATTGTGCACCATTAAAGAGCTGCTACATTCTACACTTGAGGGAGCAGTATTCAGGGAGATTTACTGTGTGTAATGCACTTGTGAGGGTGAGGGGGGCGGGTTGGAGGAGAAATATCATTATGCAACTACTAGGCATCGACCAACAGAAAAGATTAATTTCAGACAAGCTTGGAAATGATGGTGCAAGACGTTTCTTTCCCTAACCTCTGTGCATCAGAAACAATTGCCTGGATATTTAATTTAATTTCCCCATATTACAACTAGTGTTCAAACATCATGCTCTCTTCCTATCGCGGTGGTGCTTGTGAACAGTCCCCCAGCTCAGACACACTATAAATTGCCATTTGTAATTTGCAGTAATTGACTCCTGGTTTGGATAATTTTAAGTAATAAAAATAGTTGCTACATTATTTAAAAAAAACAAAACACTTTTTTCTTTCTCAATACAGTAACAGTAACAGCATCAGTGCCGTGCAAGTCCTTGACTGATTTTTCCCAGCAAAGGAAACTGAACAGAAGCGGGCTTACTAATGGACTGAAATTCCTTTCCTGGAAAGCAACGATTCACTGATTTCCCAACTACTCTTACTTCTTTGTTACACTATTTTTTACTCTACTAAGCATGTTTAAGGGCTGCAGTATGAAAACCTATAGTGACTTGTGGTTGCCCTCATCAACCTCAGGGGAAAGAGTATGGAGCTGTGCATAGTTTGATTGGTACAGTAAGCATGAACTCTGCCTTGGGAGTGCTTAATATTTCTATTGAGACAATATACTGTGAAGAGCTTTGCTCCAAATAGGTTGCGGGGAGGATTCAAATGGACCCTCCCTATTCCTGCGTAAGTTAACTATTAAATAATTAGTAAGTGTACTACTCTACCCTACATCATAGGGTAAAACTTATCTTCTTCAGCGGTCAGTAAAAGCGCATCACTTCCCTCCTGCTAGTGCTCACACTGCTTCTTGGACCTCCTTTCAAGCTCTTTATAACTCTGTCCCCTGACTGCCCCTAATTATAGAACCTGAACTCCACCAGTGCTTCCATCCATTTGTTAACATCTTGAACAACTGCCTGTGTCATCTTCCACATGGCCCCCTAGGCATTGTATGACCTCTGGAAGTCCATCTGCAAGACTGTAAGGATAAGGCCTTTGTCTGTCTGTAGCCTCGTTACGAGGCCTAAGGCCTAGAGCAGCAGCCATTAGCTGAGAAGCAGGAAGACATAACCTCACCTTCCATCTGAATTACATTCAAAAAAGGTAATATCAGGCTGTTAAGAAAGAGACCCCATCCTAATGGCACCCACTATCACCAGATAAAGAAACAGATCTTACGATGGTTAAAGAAAATTTAGTTTGATAGCATTCTGTTTGGCAAGAAATCACTTATCAATAGTTGTAGTTGTGAAATCCTCATGTCTTTATTGCTTTGGAATTATGATGCTCACTTCCCTATTATTTGTCTGTATGATCTTTGGTTCTTTGATTGTTTGTCTGTTAATTAATTTACACCTAGCAAAATGAATTATGTAAGGTGGTGGAGTAGGATTGATTAGTAAAATTTTAGTAGAATAATTGGTTAAGGTCTAGCTAAGCAGGGCTCAAGTTTCACTGTATCAACTGGGTCCAAAAGAAAGTTCTTTGGGAACCAACTCCAGGACACAGCCCCAAGAACAACCACCAAACCTCAACACTGCCAATGACACTGTGCAGAAACTGGAGTCCCCCAGACGGATCTGATTGTGACTGGCCATCAAGTTCATCTGCCTGATTGAGAGTGGTGAACATTGTATGTGTAGTGTGTGCATTCTGGTTTTGGTGTTTATTCATAAATAGAGGATAAGGATATTACCATGCAAGGCTCTTTCACTGGTAAAAGGTTCTGAAAACCTGTAGAAAATTACATCCTGAGCCCTCGGAATTGGGTAAGGGTGGGTGACTAAGAGTGAGAGAGTAACAGAGAATTTTGTGCAGGGAACAGGCCCTAGCCTCTCTGCTTTTCAGTCCCTCTTAACTCACTTCTGCCATGCTGTCTATAGTGAATGCTGTAGATTTGTACAGAAAAACCCTCCAAACTCTTCCCTAATCTCAGTCAATCTGCCTCTTCTTAGACTGCATGCTGCTTAGGACAGGGGCTATGCCTTCTTGTGGGGCTAGAAAGAGCCTAATGTAGTGAAGCTACTACCTCAAACAATGGAGGATTAAGAGCCTTATTAAAGCTGTCATCCTGACCCACTTGAGTGTTAGTAAAATTCAAAGTAGACTACCATTTCCACCACAGAGCCCATTTTTCCAGACATGATTTGACTGTGTAAAGCTTCTATGTGTAGCAAACCCCTCTTCCATATCCCTCATGTATGTTTCTGGTCTTTTCTGGCTTACATGTAGATTAGTTACCTAAGTACAGGACACAGCAGGGTAGAAGAGAGAAACCTCCTCTGATGGATCTTTGATTCTTGTCTGCAGTCCAGAACTTTAGTTTCACCTGTGGGATTAGTGGGGAAGGACTATTACCCAAGGCCAAGGATTTTCCCACTATTCATTTTGTAGACCACTTAATAAGAGAGACAAGTTGGTTCTGAGAAGGTCTTTTGGTGCCCAGCCAGGGAGGACTCAAATATGCAAGGCCATGTGTTTAAGGAATAAGTATATGGTTGAGTGCTACTTCCTACCTTGCTCATATATTCCAGATAGCAGCAAGAGGCTTTATTAAAAGGTAACTCTCTTCATGGAGTAACTCTCTGCTTTGCCCCATTGCAAGTTTGATCTCTCATTATTAGGTCTCTGATTTGCAGCAGGTTCCAACCAAGATCCCCATTGTGCTAAGTGTGGTACAAAATACATAGTAAGACACAGTCCCGTGTGCCCCAAGCAGTTTACAAGACACAGGCACAGAGTGCGGAAGTCACACTGCTGGTCAGTGGCAGCATAGAGAATAGAACCAGGTGTCCTGACTGCCAGGCACAGCAGCCTATCCACGGTCTCGCACCTGTAAATATTTGTGTTCCATTCACTGCCATGCTATCTGAGCCTCCTATCCGGGTAAGCAGAAACATATTTAGGACTCTGATCTGGATAAGTCCATTTCACTTCACAAAAATCATTTGTGGTGGTACAGACTGCTATGCGATTCCAGCTCTGCTGTTACCAGATACAAAACTAGACTGGCTTGTCTTTAACGCAGGGTTGCCATTGCTGTTCTGATTGCACTTTAATTGTACTGTACATTATGCAATAAAATCATTTATGCACTTGGTAGTTTCAGATTTGAGAATTGGTTCCACTGGGATTTCAAATGAAAACTTTGTTTTCTTCAAACATCCAGGTAAAATTGTCTAAAGCAGCCACCTCATTCCAATGCAATTATTACTCCATAAGATGTAGTTCTAAATAAAAGCTCCCTATTCTATGAAAACAGCTGGGTACATGTTCCTGCAAAATACACATTCCTTCTTTTCTCCCTCCCATTCATTGAGAGTTTGTATTAAATCCTTTATCCATTACCCTGAAGTCCTACAGATTTCTGACCTTTAATCAAGCAGCTCTACATTTAATTAAGTCCTCTTTTCAAATGTTTTTTCCATTCATATCTCAAAAGTGACCTGCCACAAAAATGTATGTTTTAAACACTCAGTCTTCACTGAGAACAACCATAAGGCTTCTATGTTAATTATTTCTCTTTCCTCCCTTCAGAAAGAGGACCTCACCAGAGGTTATTTTGTGGTTTTAAAGGAAATAGGTAGAGCACTTTGCTAAGATTTAACAAAAAAATATTTTGGATACATAACCTGAGATGCTTTAAAGGGTCTGATTTTGAAGAAGTGCTGTGCCCCCTGAAGAAAATAAGACCCTTTAAATATGTCTCAAGTTGAGCACCTAAAATCACCCATCGCTTTTGAAAACATTGACCAAGAGCTGGACTTGCTGTTATCCCAAGCCTTTGGCTATTCAAGCTGTTGTCCCTTGTAGCTGGTATCTGACTTTCCCATCCTTTGGTCTAAGGTGGCAGGAAATGCCACAATCTTCACTTTCTAGTTACTTCCCTCTGATTCCTGCTTTTTACAAGAGCTCACCAAGCAACCCTGACACCAGGAAAGTATAATTAGGCAGGCCAAAAAAAAAAAAAAAAAAAAAAAAAAAAGAAACCCACCTTGAAGAGCAACTAGCAAAAGACTCAAAAATCAACAGCCAAAAAAAAAAAAAATTAAGTACATCAGAAGCAGGAAGTCTGCGAAACAGTGTGACCCTGGACAATTGAGGTGCTAAAGAAGCACTCAACGAAGACAAGGCTGTTGTGATGAATTCTTTGCATTTGTCTTCACAGCAGAAGATATAAGGGACATTCCCACACCTGAGCCATTCTTTTTGGGTGACAAATTTAAGGAACTTGCCCCCTGGCCCTGAACGTGCTGGAGCCCAGGCACCACAGGCCCATATAACTCACCCCCCTGGCAAGGTTCATCTAGTCAAACCCCTACCAAGATGCAGGACTTTGTGTGTCTAAACCACCCATCTTCTCCCTTCTGGCTGGGATCCCTTGGCTGCAGCAGCTCCCCAGAGGTCCTAGCTCTCCTCTTGCCCTTACATCCTTCACTTTTCTAGCCACTGGTTTGCTGTATCTCTGAATCCTCTCCATGTGCCCTGCCCCCAGCCGCTTCTTCCCCAGGCTGCACCCCCATTGCCATCCATGGGGGTACCCAGGGCTGCAGATTTTGGCCCATAGTTAATGCAGGTGCTATGGCTGCCACACACCTACATGGTAACTCCTGCCACCCACCCATCGCCAAACTGCTGGGCCATATTCTGCAGGGTGGCCCCCCCAGCTGAGAATCTGAGAGCAGAGAAACCCTGGGTTGGAGAAGGAAAATGACCCCAACAGAACACTCTATAAATGGCTCCCAGAGACGTCCCAGTGACCCCCATTGTGCAGCCCAACTGCATCTGACGAAGTGGGGATTCACCCACGAAAGCTTATGCTCCAATAGGTCTTGTTAGTTTATAAGGTGCCACTGGACTATTTGTCACTTTGGCTAATCCAGACTAACACGGCTACCCCTCTGACTTGTGCAGCCCTGGGGATGTCTCGTAGGAGTTCTCCTGCTCCTTCATTGTCACCGCCGGCAACAGTCTGGCTGCGGGAATGGAGAGGGGGTGTCTGCAGGCAGAGCTTTCCATGGCTTCCTGACAGGGCTTGTGGTGAAGGGCCTTGTGGTGAAGGGCCCAGATTCAATCCCCACCCGTGCCTATGGTGTCTCTGTGTGGCCATGGGTTCCCTTACCCACCAGTGCAGGCTGTTCAGGAGCTGGAGGAGAATCTGGCCATGGAGGAGGCAACGTCTCTGGGTCGGAGCCGGCCAGGAGGTTCTGGAACGGGAGGTTTTACGTCAGGTCCATGGAGCTGGGCCCAGCTCCTCACTTAGTTCCTGTGAAGCCCAAAGGAGAATGTCAGATTCAGGCTGCACTGACCCCTGGGCATTTCCCAGAGAGGCTGCCCAGACACAGCCAGCAGGATCCTCTGGTAACATAGCTGGGCCCTGTCCTCCCAATTCCTTCCTTCCCTTCCAACGTGGCCGACCCCCAGCCTCTCGCAGCTGCCCCCTACCTTTCTACCCCCAGCCTCAGCTTCCCCTCCAGTCCCACGATTCTCCTCCTGCCCCCTAGCATTTATACCCAGAATTTCCTCTTGGATGCTACCCAGTCCTCAGCCCCAGGGATCCCTGCTCTCAGCTGTCCCCTCCAGTGCCACTGATGTGCTTACCTACCCAAGGGAGCCCTCTCCTTGTCCAAGATCTCCTGTCCTCCCACCAGGTCCTCACAGTCATCTCTCCCTCACCACCGTCTTCTCCACCACAGCTGCTTTGGAGCAGGGCCACTCCAGGCTGTCCTGCCCACCCTTCTGTGTGGTGAAGCACATCGGAGTGGGAGTGGGGGATGATGCTTCATAGAGTTGCATAGAGCTAAAGGCAAGAAGGGAGCATTGGATCATTTCACCTGACCTCCTGAATGTTCCAGGACATTAAATTTCACCCAGCTACACCTGTATTAAGCCCATAAACTTGTGTTTGGCTAAAGCGTACCTTCCAGAAAGGCATTCAGTCTTGATGTGAGACATCAACACATGGAGAACACCCCATGTTCCTGGGGCGTTTGTTCCAGTGATTAATCACCTTCACTGTTAAAAATGTGTGCCTTGTATCTAATCTGAATGTATCTGCCTTTCACTTCCAGTTGTTAGTTTCTATTATGCCTCTCTCTGCTAAATTAAAGAGTCCTTTGGTACTTGGTATTTTTCCATCTGTGAAGGTTCTTAAACCCTGTAAACAAGTCAACTTTCCATCTTCTTTTGATCAGCTAAACGGCTTGGGCTCTCTGAGTCTCTCACTGTAGGGCATTTTCTCCAGCTCACAGATCATTTGTGTGACTCTTTTCTGCACCCTTTCCAATTTAACATCATTCTTTTTAAACCATGGACCCCAGAACTGGCTGTTACTATTCCATTATCTCGCTCACCAATGCTCTATAGAGAGGTAAGATCCCCTCCCTGCTCCTACTCATTACTTCCCTATTTATGCATCTGAAGATCACATTCACCCTTTTGGCCACAGCCTCACGCTGGATGCACGTGTTTAGTGACTTGAGCACTAGGACACCGAATTCCTTTTCCGAGTCACTGCTCGCCATGTGGCCGCATTCCTTGCTCCTAGATGTAGAACTCTGCACTTGGCTCTATTCAAACCCATTTGGTTTGAATGGGTCCAGATTACCATGTGACCCAGAAGGCTCTGAATGATGGTCCTGCCCTCATCATTATTTTTCACTACCCCTTCTTTGGGTCAGCAGCCGATTTGATCAGCAGTGATTTTATACTTACTTCAGTGGCGTTGATGGAAATGTTGAATAACATCAGGCCTAGCAATGATCGTGGTGGAACCCTCTAGAAACGTCCCCAATTCATTGATGGCTCCCACTGACAAACATTTTGAGATCTGTGAGGTATCCAGTTCCAAATCCACTGAATGCGTGTGCCACTGATATGTTCAACTCTGACCTTCCAAATGGCCAATCCAGGCTCAGTTTGTTCAGAGAAAAACACCCTAGCAAGTGCCCTTCCAAAAATGAAAACCCTGTGTGCGCCAAAGTGTGCTGAAGATGACTGGATGTAGGTTGGCTTCTATTATGAGTAGTCTCAGGTGCAGCCAAATGGCAAAATATTGTCAGGGAAACAGAAGACTCTCAATCTAACCTTTCTGTTCTTGCTGTGCCGTCTGCATGTTCTCGTAGGTTTGACTGTCCATCTGTGCCACACAGCAGCTTTGAATGTCGGGAACCAGATCTGCTCTGCCACATCCTGAACCCTGTGAAGTAGGGGTGGAGAACAGAGACAACCTGTTAGCCAAAGACCCCCCCATGCCACCCAAGCCATTCCTGGGG